>CM067062.1:3398903-3461403 GCA_033980235.1 Diadema setosum | reverse complement strand
GTGACAACAGTAAATGGAAAAGCTCGTTAGTTGTAGGTTTTCGTTCTGTGCATGTGTGGGTATACCCGAAGGAGATGTTGGGTGGAGAATCTGACGGAGTTAATCGTATATTCATTCGTTGCTTCTTGTTTCTTCATCGCTATGACAACAACGACTGTTTAAAGTGCAAGTGTGGATACCCGGATGTCTTCATTGCTTTCTGGACCCACTCCACATAGTAGTACTCTGGCGGCTCGGACACTTCAGTTAAACCATTCTTGCTAAAATAGAAATGACCCCAAGGTTGCATGACTTTCGGACATTGCGTAACATCAACATGAGCACATCAAAGTTTTAATAAACCGGACCTGATGAAGGTTCTACTGGTGACGACAATGATTAACTTTTAACAAGTGCCGCCATAACCATCTGTTCTTTGTCATATCATTATCCTTGTACAGGAATTGTACCAACATTACATATGAGAGAGAATATTCATATTTAAACGTGTTATTTCTCGGGAAGATCACTACAGGTATCTAGGTATACACAATAAAATTGTATGGTGCAATTATTGTTAACAGTAGAGCTAGCATGAGTCTCCTTAATATTGGCCAATCAAATTGGACCACTACAACTCTTCGTATCATGCATTTGGTAGACTCTTTTGTTATCGAAAGTTTTCTGTAGCTTACATTTTTCACTTATGTATGTTAGCCTACATTTTGTTGATTTGAAATAACATCATTGAATTGAACTGTATAAAATTGAATTAATTGTATTTCAAGTAATCAGTGCTTATGAGTTGAAGTCAGTCAAATTGAATTCATTGTGTTAGATAGGAAGAAAAGTGTTAACCTTTTGGGTCAATGTTGCCAATTGGTGTCACGAATATCACGTGACCCTCCTTGTCCAATCCGCAAACACCTCCACACCAATATGTGTTGAACACCTGTCAGCAAACAGCATGATGTTACATAAATTATGAACAATCAAAAACCGCAAGTGGCGAAAACATGTTGCTGAAATAAGCCCCCCGAAATGTTAGGGAGTGGTGATATGCAAAATTATAATAGCTCCACTTGCGCAATCCGTCTATTAATGAGTCATTTGTAAGTTGTGTTTTACTTCTGCTCCACTCGGTTTGAGCATGTTATATCTAATTAAGAATAAGAATGTTAAAAATCGGGCAATTATGCGTTATTCTGTGTATCGTTATAGAGCCACGATGGAAAATGAACAACAACATATGACTGTAAGCAAGACTATTATGATATTGGATGTCTTTTTATTAATACACACCTCAAACAAAGAAAATATGATCGGCATTTACCTTTCATAAGATGTGATTACAGACTAACTTGCAATGCCGGTGACAAAAGACAACCTACAATTGAAATGTTGTAGGTGTGACCTATACCAAGATGTTGACTTTATATCTCAGTAACTTTTCTATCACTAACATTAAATTATTCACATATAATATTGTCAATCTCAGCCATCCGTTTAAAATAAACCCCCTTTTCTGACTGCATCTCACAAAGTACGGTAATACAGAGTCATGTAATCGACGTACAAACGTCCTGTATGTTTGGCTAAAGTTTGGTATGGTGCCTATAACATCGATTGAGAAGCAATATGCCCAGAGAATTAAAATTCGAAAGCACTGTACACTCCCACCTCAGGAACTTTGAACCAATCCAAGATGGTGTCGATTTTGTTCTCAGCTCTCCATTCCAGAGTCTGTTAGGAAATTTTATCAGAGAAAATGACAGATTGCATGAAGTAATTGAAGAAAGAAGTAGTAATTTTTACCATAATAACTTAATATCGCATTGAAGTTTTTGATACACAGTTTGTGCTATACGAGGGTGTGAATAGAGTACACTTATATCTCCTTACATCTAGCATTTGTCTGCAGACAAGAGGAAAGGCATTAAATACATACTTTAATATATATGACCATGATATTGGCGATGAAACGGTGGGGGGGGGGGGGGGGATTACGTGTTTGTTAGCTTCCTTTCGTGTTTTTTTTTTTGTTGTTGTTGTTTTGTTTTGTTTGTTTGTTGTATGTTTGTTTGTTTGTTTGGTTTGGTTCTGGTGTCAGTTTATAATGATTATGCAAGTACAAACAATCCTAATAATAAATCAGATTTTGGCAGAGAAAAAGAAAAAGAGGACTGCAATGTATACACTATAGAAAATTGTTGCTATTTGTCACCCACTGTATTTCTTTTTATTCACAACTGCTGATCTAAAATTCTAACAAACATATCGGGAAAACGAAACCCGTGGGATTCGAGCCTGTCATCTACTGCTTCCCGGGCAAGGACACTACCACAAAGCTATCCCTGGATGCAGGCAGTGACACGACGAACTTGGAACAATAATACCTACGCTCTGCAAATCCTGGCACTATGTATATCAGGCCAAGGAGGACAAGACTTATTATACGTAATACAAAAGTATAGAGAATTGAAAAATAACAGTTTCTTACAGCACATCTTTCCCTTCTGCATTAATATTCTCTTCTTTGCCGCATTTTGCCAGAGATAGAGCACCTTGAGCTGTAAAAGATACCCATTGCAGTCGATATTGAACGTGTCCACCATTTTATATTAAAGATGAATTTAAGCAGAATGAAAAATAAACTTACTTGTGCCCACTTACCTTTCTAAACATTTTCTCCGACTTCTTCAAATCGAATCTTCTCGCTTTGAATATATAGAGGAAAGAAGAAAAATATTACTGTCTGACGACGTAAATAATATAACCAGAGTAAGGGAAATCTGAATAATCGCGTAATCCAACGTTCACCTCAAAGGGAAAACCATGTCGACGTATAGTGGTGGTAACATGAATCCGTTGAGGTTAGAAATGCACGATGTGAAGGGATTCCTTACTTCGCGAAGAACAATACAAGTGTCAAGATTAGAACCCAGAAAACTTTGAAGAGACTTCCAGAAGGTAGAATTATACCTCTATAATATTCACTCTATGCAAATAGATTACTGTAAAAACATGCCTGGTTGTTGAGTAAGCCGTACACTTGATGCGAGAGTATTATCGCGACTAACACCATGTTGCCATACCGTCTACATGCAGCAACGAGATTTTCTTGAAAGGTTGAAGGGTGGTCATCATTGGTCATCCAGTGGTCAAAGATTGACCTTCTCCATCCACCATCTCAAACACCATCAAAATGTACAAACAGGTCTCCAATGGGCTGTGACAGGTTTCATTCCAAAGGTTATTTAAGGTTTCATTCAGTCATTCATTCCTCACTCCCTTGACACGTTTTGTGGCGCCACAGACTGCTATAAACATGTCTATGTACTGAGGGATGTTATCTTTTTTTCCCACCTCAGGCTAATATTCTCTCACTCATTCGTAGTGTAAGACGGTGTAGTTATCATAAAGTCGTCTACATAAGTCTTTAAGACGGATCACTTACCTCTAAGATATTTGAGGAGGAGAACGTCGTCATGATCTGGTTTCAAGACATCTTTCAGATTGTCCTTAAACTAATAGATAAAAACAAAACAAACATAGTATGACAACTAAAAACAGTGGTGTCTGGTAGAATAATCCTATCGGTGTATACGCAGGACCAATGTAATCCAAACCAATGGAACGCATTACTAGTATACTATATAAAGAGGCGGAATTAGAATGTGGACACGGCCAAAGCGCATGGAGACGACTTTGAAAACATTCATGAAATCAATGCACACGACTGATATTGGTATATTAGTTCTCATAATCAAAAGGAAACTTTATGAACTGCATGATACAATAAATCATATTTATGATCAACGGAAACCACTCTATCATCACTGTAGTGAGTTCTTGAATGTACATTTTTTTCTAGTGTGTGTTTGTGTGTGTGTGTGTGTGTGCGTGTGTATGTGCGTGTGTGTGTGTGTGAAGGGGAGGGGGCAAGCCCCTTTTAATGGCAGTATGTACAAATGTTCAGGTTAACGTAAATTATATTAACACATACTATATCAACTTCTATCTAATTACTCTTTCTCCCATTTCAGCTGTAGAGAATAGTTTCCAAACCCATTATCTCATCATCATCCATTCGAACTTTTGTTAAAAATCATAATATAGCGTAATAGGGCCTATAGGACAGACTTGAAACTATAGTTATCAAAACAAGTCTACCTGGATAGGACTTGGTATGATTAAGGGGGTGTGTCACACTAAAGACGCGTTGAGCAGAAAAATAAAATGTGCAAAGGTTATTGTTGTTACCTTTGCCAGCTTCTCCCTCTGGCTGTCCGATAAGTCGCCGGGAAATCCACTCATATTGGCGGGAAAGCTTTTTCAGAATCCAGCTGAAGAGACAAAAAGCAGTTAAACGATGTCTAAAAGTCTCGCCTCGAGAAGAGAGGAATTGAGCCGTCGCCAAGCCAACGAACTGCCAGATAAACCGGTCTCAAAATGGCATCTGTTCCTGTCTGTATAGCAACAGCGACACGAGAGCCCAACGATGTGTCAACTGTCCACACAATTCGGCAAATTTATCAGAAAATGGAGGAGGGTTCGATGGTAAACAATCCACGGTTGCAAGGTTGAAATCACTCCCGGAGGGCTAATTACTGAGTAATTAGACGCGAACACAAAGTCCATCAAAGGTTGACTTGATCCTATACTCTGCCTTGTTTTGATTTCAGGTTTATATCTCTGGGATGACACAATTCGTTTCGGATAACGTGTGTATGTAGTAGAGAACGGGCTGGAACTAGAAACCTAAAGCCGGAAATTTGTCATCTCACAATAATACCATATTTTTTTCCTGACCTATTATTCTCTACAAACAGGATAGAAAATATTGCTTATTTTATCATGTTTATATTGTGGGTCCCCAATAGCGTAAACTGCGCAGTGATTGAAGTGTCACCCCTTTCCCGTATATAATGCAAAAATAAAAGAGACAAACTCATAGTATAAGTTACCATCGTCTGCAGTTTAATGAGACTGTTACCTCCCCTATACCAATGCTTTTACCAAAGGCACACTCCATCAGCTGGCATGACTGTTGCACTTGGTAGAGAAAGAATAAAAAAAACAGCCAAAATTCCGGAAAACTGTTATATGCACGGCCTGGAACACAAGTCCCCTCCCTCCATTGTACACAATTTCTTTAATATCACGTAGGACGACCAACATAGATACATATATAGCACCCCTTTCCACACACACACACTCGCACACGCACACTCACACACCGATACATATACCTAACCTGTTGACTCAGTGTCATAGAGTGGTTTCCGGTGAGAGAACTAACATTAGTTTGAAATGTTCTACAGGTGGTATAAAATCGCATTTACCCATAAATTGGAAGGAAGGAACACCCCCATAATAGGGTTTAACAGTGGACTTATCCCCTGCCTCCCGTGACACTGCATGCGTAAGACATTTATTGTGTCCCTAGGATAGCCTTACAGTAAGTAACAGGTTTGACATTCCCTGGAAGATGACTTTTTCCACTAAGTCCTCACATCTAGGGCGATCGGACAGTCAATTAGAATTTGCGTTGAACAAGAGGATATCATCTTATCTAGAGAGGTTGGACCATGCAGTTTCCAGGTTCAGTTCACTTGGAAGACTTAAGACAAGGATATTTTTATGAAAAGAGTGATTGATGAAAGTTTCATTCTTTTCTGTTTATTTTTGCGGGGGTGGGAAGGAGGTAGAAACATGAAAATCATCATGAGGTACATTTTTTTTTTAATGCACGACAATACACTTGAAAATCGTCTCGATTTAAATTGCAATCTCACACCATGTTCAAGATAACTTTGGTTAATAGAGTAAAACCAGACGAAAATATGCTCATTGAGTAAAGGCTGGGTCTTATAGATTCTGGTTAATTTCAAAACGCCACAACCTCCGAAAGCAACAACGAGTAAACGTCCAAATTATGCAGTGAAAGCGGGCTCCGTTAGCGGGCCTACATGGATCCTCCTCTATACTAAATATGCTGCGAGTGAACAGACAAAATGTAATTTGGATTTTTTTTTTTTTTGGTCATTATCATGCACCGCAGACAAAATTCTGTTTTCACTCGTTCCAAATAAAAACAAAGCAAAGTAAAACAGAAAAAACAATGGTCAATCAAAATTTCCATTAAAAAAAAAACCCTCTTAACATCTACAGGTCTCTTTCCTATGAAAAGGAATAATAATCTATATTTTCAATCACACAGGTGTAGCGATTGATGCAGAAGTGCGCCTCCAACGTCATAACGCCACCAGGAGTATGACACAGAGGTTTCGATCGCTGAAATTCTGCAAAAATCTTACCGAAAGATTCCAATTGTGTCACATTCAGGGTGGTTGAATAATTTTCATGCCATTCATGTTTTCTGTCTAGTTAGACAAAGCACTATAGGGGGGCATTTCATAAAGCGTTTTGTCTGACAAATTGGTCGGACAAATTTGCTGTCAGCCAATCACATCTTATGAAAGGATTTCAGTAGCTAAATAACAGTTTGTCAGAAACATATCCGACCAAAACGCTTCATGAAATGCCCCCCCCCCCCAGATTGTACTGTCTGAAACCGACTTTTCAGATAATTCGTAGCTGCCCTACTACTGATTTCTTCTACTTCACTTCTTTTTTTTTCGATGACGCCTTCGTTATTTGTAATGGCGGCGATTACATTCGGCTTACCTCATGGGCCGCGGAACCGGGGGCTGCAGCCCCCTCCCCCCCCCCCCAACACACACTTCGTAAAAAAAATTCTGGGAAAACCCACAATACCAAAGAATATCAATTTCCAAAGATTCAGCCCTTAGAATAAATTCTTCCCGTCTAAGCCGGGTTGGGGGTGGGGGTTGGGGGGGGGGGGGGGACCTTGACCCCCGGTCTCGCAGCCCCCCGAAAAACGTTCCTCGGCCCCTGTAACTTACCAGATAATCAGTGATCACGTGATCAGAGCGAACCTGAAGCACGAGAAGTTTCACCGCTTACCTTTCGCAGGTCGAATTATTTTGGGGGTTCGTATCAAATATCTTGTTACAAGGGTAAAGTTTGAGTGCCCTTGAGTGCTTGTCGCGACTCCTACACTGACCTGGTTGATAACTCGGTGATAACCGATTCAAGAGCATAAGTAATAACGTAATTTCGATCCGAAAATAGGATAACAGTTAGATATGCAACGCCCTTTGTTCAGTAAAAGCTTGGGCATCAGCATTAAACGCATAATGCACTTTGAAAAAGACGCATTAAAATCGCTGTGCATCACCCCTATATCAGACAGTCCCAAATCACAGAAACTGTTGAGCCGACGGCACACAATTTGACGCCAACGTAGTATATTGTATTTCTGACACTTTCTTCGCGCCCATTCCTTCCCAATCAGCCTCGCCTCTATATCTATGACAACTAAGGCAAGGAACCATCATGAACAGGCTTCTACACAAAAGCACTTATATTAAGAACAACGAAATTGTAAAACATAATATGAAGAATCTTTAACATTTTCAACATTTTAGTAAATGCTATGCATCTAGGCTTAACATTTTGTGCATGTGTTTGTACCTTATCTCGATGTATGCAGAATATGCATATTGCTCTTTTATTTGCTTGTTCTCTACACTTATATTCTTTGTTGTTGAAATGAAAATCAAAATGAATCAAATGAAATAAAAGAATCTGGAGGTTTTGACTATAACACAGTATCTTGTCGTTTTTTATGTGCGTATAGTAACGGCGAAACTTTTGAACGGATAATATAACTTTAAGTCGAAGTAGACTAGAAAAAACATTGCCTTTGCAGACATCCTAATCATATTTAAAACGCACACACACACTCACTCACATACATACATACATACATTTGTTATTGAAGCTACAGGAATAATGAAGGAGTGCATATAGGCCTATACACAAAGCTCAAGCGTTACACATTATTGGCTCAACTTCACTACCCCAATGGAATAATTAACCAGACCATAGCCTTGACGTCAAATAATTGTGAATCATCTTGAAATTAATATACAAGTTCAATTTCAATTTCAATTCCAATTCAAAATAATTCAATTTCAACTCAATAATTATGTTCATACGCTGAAACCTCCCGGTACATAATAAGCCAAATAATGTATTCGCTGCTATTAGCAGTTAACAAACTGGACAAAGGCAAGAAGCGAAATCAATGATCAAAAATATCTTTATTCACAATAAGGTTACTTAATGGATAATTTCCAGCACATTATATCAAATCTTTGTATATTGTTTATGTAGGGTTCACATAAACACTGGACCGTGATTGCTCATAAAATGCACTTACATTACAATGCAGAGAGGGTCGAAATTTTTATATTGCGAGCAGGTCAGGTAATTAAATACACAAATTCTAGAATTTGACAGGCTGCCGACCCGTCGCGAAGGGGCTGCAGAATAAAATGATGTGCATCTATGTCGATATAACAAATATTGCCTTGCCCATTGTTGTAACAATAATGATACTTGACAGTCCCTTAGGAGTTATATTTCTCCTCGAGACAATATTTTCCCTCAGCGTAAGGGTATATCTGTGGAAAGCTATTGTTAAGTCTCGTTGGGATATCAAGTGTTACGCCTGCAGTACACATTATCTGTATAATCTGTCTACAGGGCATGATAATACATAATATATTTGTACATGAATATATATCACATACGTGTATACAAATTATGTATAAACATATACATGGTGTACACACATATGTGAATATATATGTAAATACATATATAAAAACGAGTGAGTGTGTGTGTGTGTGTGCTGCTGTTGATGCTTTTATTAGTCTGGGTATGTGCTCGTGGAGGAGTTATTTCATCATCTTATATTTTTCATAAATATTTTATATAAAACACAAGTTGCAGCTTCCGAGATAAGAGGTATACATGCAAATGATCAATGATAGGAATAAGAAAAAAATCTAACACGCACTGGCAATGAACTCACACACGCTGCTTTTACAATGGTTCGGTTCGTACAGGTCAGTGCAGGTAGTGGCATTTTGCCCTGACTTGTTCCTAAACCATTGCTATTGTCATGTTCGTAGCCATATAAACCAACTACCATACAGTAGACAATATACCGACCGATTGTTCCATCTACCAAACGTATATGTTTACACAAAGCAAATCTTTAAAGATGGGCATGAAGACTTTCCAGGTATATGCAGTGTGTTAATATTAAGTATTCTATACCGCCTCCCCATCCCCATGCCTCCCCCCCCCCAAAAAAAAAAAAAAAAAAAAAATGTCCCGACTTTTTTATTTGTGGAAATAGTTTTTTTTTTCAGATTAGAATATCTCCTTATTATGTACCTCAACGACTCAAAAACTTTCAAAACGCTCAATGTGAGAAAATTGACACTTAATCTTGGTTGGACCAACAAAAAAGAAACCAAACGTTTGGTTGCTACATGTACCAACATTAGGACTTTGCAAATGTTCATGATGATGGGAAAAAAATAAAGCTTTAGACAAATCAAATGAAACATCCTCTCCTAGTTGTCAACGTTACTTTATTAAGGGAATCAGTCGCTGGTATTGGACTGGTTTCAATATTAAGATACTGAATTCTGAATTAAAATTCTCAGTGCAAGATGTCCACCCCCTCCCCACCCACTAAACCCTCCCAACAACAACCTCAAATTGGAATATATTCATTTTCATATCGGTAAAGTTCAACCATCATTAAGTGAGATCGGGGGGCATTTCATGAAGCGTTTTGGTCGGATATTTTTTCTGACAAACTGTTACAAGTTACTGAAATCCTTGCATCCGATTGGCTGAGAGCAACTTTGTCGGACAAAATGCTTCATGAAATGCCCCCAGAACACTTCACGGCAGTGAAGGGCTCTCAGTTTCATCTTCAATGATGGCACGCCCTGCGGATGTGATCTCTGACAGTCTGACTGAAGGTAACCCTCTCGCTACCAAAGACAAACTCCTCAAGTTCGTTACAAATGGAGATATAAGACCCTAAAGTCCAGATAGGGTTAATCGGACACGTCTATCGTGGCAAAGTCGTCGGTCATTTCGCGGAATTCGGGTTCAGCGTCAGTTGGTTCCAGGAGCTCCAACCAGTACGACAGTTTTTTCGTCTTGGTCCAGCTGCTGTTATCAAACTTGGCTAGATCTGAAAAAAAAAAAAGAAAGAAAAGAGGAGTAATCCGGTAATATAGATATTATGTCCCTGTTGATGCTGTATACGAGAGTGAAAAGAGAAACTGGACAAAATGTTTGGAAGTATCATTTTGACACACAAATCAAAGCATAGTCGCTAAAACTTTTTCTGCCCATAATGAATTCAATTTTTAGAATTTACCCTCATCAACTGGTGTCTCATGAAACAAAGTCCAAGTAAGCTTTATTGAAATGCAGAATATGTTTTCAGAACCTTAGATAATGATAATTATTACCTATGTCCATGATGTGTGCCATGTTCTGGCTTTGTACATAATCATAATTCACTTAAACCTGGGGGCTTTGTATTGATCTTGAAATGTGAAAAAAAAATTGTTTTGAGAAACATTTAATCTGTGAATTATTACCTATATCCCCACAGGCCTGATGTGTGCCATATTCTGACTCTGGTTGCATTAACTCAGGAGACCCGGGGGCTTTGTATTGATACTTACACAGTCCTGGTTCGGTGATGAGGAGTTCTCCGTTTTCAGGGACCATGTGACTATTGTACTTCTCCAGCTTCATGATCGGCGTCTTCTTCCCTTTATCGTCAACGCGGTCGACGCCGAATTTGATGTCGCTCACGTCTGTCTGGAATTCGTACCTTCTCAGGTCAACGAGCAAGGGGGGGGGGAGGTAGAGGTAGAGGTAGAGGTAGAGAGAGAGAGAGAGAGAGAGAGGGAGGAGGGAGGAATATGAGATAGGGAGAAAATGAAGGGGGGTAAACAAAGCCAGTTAACATCGTCGTATATATTGCTTTTTGCAGCTTAAGTGACACTTCAAAGTGAAGAGTTAGAGGTAATTTTTTTTCCCGATAGCAAAGCATTGACAAACCTATCACACAGCAATGCCTGCCTGTCTGACTGACTGACTGACGTGGCAGGGAATACTACAACCTTTAGTGAGATCTGCAATATGAAAATTAAGTAAGGTACAGGCCTACCTGAGAACACTGTCGGGTTTTTTGATGTCATACTTCAATTCGACGGTACCACCTCTCGACATTTCCTTCATGGTCAGAGTATGGGGAGGCTCGCGGTCCTTCAAGTAAAACGACTCCGGGACCTTGCCGCCAGGTTTGACCTGAAAGCGGAAGAGATATCATAAGCTGAATATTGAATTAAAGTAAAGTGAATCGACCTGTTTCATCATTTAGATTTCGTCAGAAATGGTAGATAGATATCAATATGAAATTACCGCATAGTTTATCAGTCACCATTTGGTTTATTGCGGAGTAATTCTTGATTCTATATCATTGTCATCATCATGAAATTATTATCCCGTATTATAGGAAAATGTCCAAGTTTTATATACATTCCCGTCACTTGATAGGAACGTCTTAGACAAAGATAGTGCCAGATATCTTATCTCACTCATGACACGTGTAACATTTTGGATTCCCGTTGAGTCAGTCGGCATCCCGCCGTCATATATGCTGCACAGATACTCAACACCTATCATACTGTATACAAGACCTCCAATTTCCACCCTGTTATGGGTAAAAACTTACCAAGGTCTCGCATTTAGGATTCCCATCGGGATCAGTCAAAGTCCCGCCCCAATGTGCGGGAAGCTGATCGGCATCAATGTATTTCAGGAGTTCTTCTTTCCAGCCACCTAATCAAAAAAAAAAAAAAAAAAAAAAATCAACGACATGCAGTAATGGAGTGTATGAACTTTTTTACCGCATAGATTCTTAGTGGTCATCTGCATTCATCAATAGGAAGATGATGTCACAAACTTTGAAAGATGTACAAGTGAGGGCGCATGGGTTGTTAAGGTTGACGGGCAGTGCAATGTGATTTTCGTTACAGCAGAATAATCGTTATACAGTTACTGTTCGACACAAATAACGTTGATGGTCATATGACATTTGCTTCTGCGACAGTTGCAGCCATGAAATATCTGCACTCTAAGCCAAACACAATTTCTACTCACAAACACACCCTCAACCCTAAATATATGGAGAAAATTAAAAGTCCCTGAAGAAAGTGGCTTTTCTTTCTCACCCTAGGTAATTGTATTTCCATAAATATAATTTATTATATTTTATAATGTTGACATAATATGTACATATATCTCATGTAAAAAACAAAATGAATTTATAAGTTTTGTTAGAGATGGAAAAATAGATGAATGAATGAATGAATGAATGAATGAATGAATGAATGAATGAAAAAGTACGACCGGAACAATTGTCGCAGGAGCAAGAATGTCGTGTCACCAACGTTGATACCCCCCCCCCCCATTAGGTTCTACGGATTTAAAGAACATAATGAAATTGCTCGCGTACGAAGAGCCCCCCCCAAAAAAAAAAAAAAAAAAAAAAAAGTTCGCTATGCGTGGGCTTAACAAGAACTCATTGTCTAATATCGGTTTGATCCAGAAATTGTATTGTCACTGAAACTTTGTTTTTTTTTTTAATCTTAGGGAGGCGGTATCAAACATTGGTTCTGTTTTTTTTTTTCTTTTTGTAATCGTCACGTGTCATTATTTCACATGGTCTCCATCTTCAGGTCCACCTCTGGGGCACAACGCAAAACAGTTCGCGCGCGTGTGAATTATGGTCATTGCTTACTTCCGAGGACTTGGATCTTTTTCCTCGTGTCCTCTCGCAGGAACGGTTTGATGAGGGAGTATGCCAAGGGGAAGATCTTAGGGGCGTTGACGATGAACAATCGGTGGATGAGCTCCGGATAGTGTTGCTCCTCGATCACGGCTACCTGTAATGTGAAGTCAGAGGACAGGGAGGGAGGAGCGATGTTACCTCGAGGAATGACTGCAACAAGCTATTTTATCCTCTAATTCACTTTGTTTTGTTTCTCAAAGTACATTTACTTGACTTTTTGTTTCGTCTTGATAAGTTCCTCCTAATCATGGTAAGGTCTAAATAGATATCTGTACCTCATCTGATCTCATCTGATGACTATCTGATTTATCCTGGGACCTGCGGTTGAACAAGCTTGCTTGTATACGCAGGCTTATATAATTACGCAGCCTTCATCATATTTCTCGTACTACTTGTATGACCAAAGCCCAACTCTAAACAGACCTTGATGTTTATACAGACTGTTTTACATTCCATTGGAGTTCCAGTCAATTTATGCTTTGTATGATTTTGGTATTGTATAATTTTTTTGGTTGTATGCTATTTTCGTGAGAAATATGAAAATGAACTGAAATTGAAATAAAATTAAAACGTTTTCGAACAGTACTATGCTATACTATGACTATCATATTTATACCATAATACGATTTTGTTGTTCTACATTATATTTCTATTCAGGGTTCTTCTTATTTTCTCAGAGCCGATTACTCATTTTTCTTATGAACTATATTCGGTTAAGAACATGATCATGGACAAAGAACATTCGTGTTTGATTCATCCGTGTTTGTTTTACTGTTTTCATGCCCATGACAATTTCACAGGAATGGTTTGACCGTCATACCTTCTGGAGAGCGTCTACACCAGGCTTCCACAAATGGTGAAGACCAAGCTTTTCGAGGTCGATGACGGCGGTTACTCCTTCGATACGATGACCATATTTCTACAGGAGAGAAAAAGAAGAATAAGAATATTACAACGTAGACGAACATTTAACCACTATAAATCACTGTATTAGAATGAAAGAGGAAGGGAAAATACCGTAAGGAACACTGGGTGATTAAATTGTAATGAGCTATTGACTAAATGACGAAAATGTGCAGTTATTTTGACCTACCTCCTTTTAAACAAATATAGTTTTGATACTATATGACAGACACAAACCTTAACGCATTGACCATATACGTAATAACAAGTATATTCAAATAACATTGGCCCAATTAGACCAAATTTTTAACGATCTTTTGTATTAATATCAACAAATTACCTAGAAGAGGACTATATTCTGTTGTTTTGGGGATGGATTTTTTTATCACATTCAAAATCACGACTCACAATTAAAAGTATGAGAAATCAAGTCTATTCAATTGCTGTTGTTTTTTTTTTTTTCATATTGGCCAAAATTAAGGAACGCCGTTTCTGCATCATCATGATATCGTATGCACGAACGACGTTTTGCTTCTTACCTCCAGTGACATCTGGTCCTGTTGCTTCCCTAGCTCCTCATTGTAGTAGATGTTTGTCTTCAGTATGTCGCTGACCTTCGCCGAGTACATGATTCCTGAAAATAAACATAATATGAAATCGTATTAACCCTTTCTGTGCCGGGACTTTGTGTGTACAAGGCTATGGGGTTTCTGTACCATTCTGTGCTCAAAGCACACACAGGGTTAAAGTGGTACAGGAATTTCTCCGCATGATATAATCCGTGCAGAACAGTACTGATATTCACGGCTATTTATACTACAGTTAAACAGGTAAGCATTTGAGGACGTTCTTATTTCAATTTGATTTTGTTACATATCATTTTAATTACGTAAATCTGCTCTATTTCTAGCCTAATCTGTGCTGTAGAAAGTTTCTCGATAAGTCTTAAATGACTGCTGAGAGCACAACTTGTCATGCACAAGTATTCTCGTTGACTTTATATTGAAGTTATTTATCTTTTGAATTCCCTTCTTTTTTTTTGTAGTTGCAATCAAACTCACCTTTAGGATCTAAATTTCCAACATCTGCGACGTAGATAATGTGTCCTTCCTTGTCCATACCGGTGATACCTCCAGCCCAATACTTTACAAACACCTGTAAAGAACCAAAGAAGAAAGCAATGTCTGCATGATTGCCACTGAAGCCAGACGATACTGTCTACAAAACATATATACCGTATGTCCCCCCAAAAATTACAACGGGACCCTCCGCAATGATATCTTTAAAAATAGTGAATCAATCTAAATACAAATTCAGGGTATGAAACTATAACTCATCGCCCACTTACAGAAAACCTCATTCGATTTGCTTCAGTGGTCCAAGAGAAATGAGGAGTTTTGTAGAGGATGGCAGAAATCTCTTCCCTCCAAGTTCTGTCTATTGTATTCACACACAAGAGCATCAAAGTGCTAAACTTGGAAGAATCAGACTCATGACATGCTTTACAACAATCCACATTAATTTTCTCTGTGACCGCTTAACCAAATTGAATGGGGTTTTCTGCAAAATAGAGCTAAGATGTTATATTTTAAGACTCTGAAGTAGCATTTAGACAGTTTAATCATATTGTGTGTTATCAATGCGAAAATCTGATTGTTTTTTTTTTTGTGGGATATACAGTACATTGTACGATGTATATTCGATATCACGAAACATCCTGGCAGCAGATACCAGTATGCGCATTTCGATCGATCATGCCCGTCACCAACTGCCTACAGAAACTCTTTTTCAGTATCGCTCCACAGACTCCATGAAATTTTGAAATTCAACATTTGAAAACGTATTCATTCTGTTTGTCTGATAAACATCAACTCTACATGATTTTAAACCAGTTAAATCGGACTTTCGCTGAAACCGGTGTATCCTGCTATAATACTGCAGAGGCTGTTACGAATATCATACAACAGAACCATTGACCATAGTGGTATTCTATACCCGCAGCGGTCAGCACATTCTCCATATTTGGTGATATATCAACTGGAAACTTGGCAAACAATCTATACAGGCATAAAATTCTGTTCCTCGAAAAGTAGAGCGAGTTTGAATACATACATCTGGAATGATGAACCACTCCAATATTGTGTCGACTTTGTTCTCTTTCCTCCATTCCAAGTCCTGCAAGGAAAAAAAAAAATCTGTCACACTCTGTTGCACCTCCGTTTTATAGTAATCTTCGTACAGTGCATGAATAGCTAAACGGACCTCCGGATCTCAAGGTCTCAAGTACCATGAGTAAAAAGGTGTTTTCAAAGTATTTATGCATTCTTGTCTCTTGCACATTTGGTTCCTTTAACAATATAAAAAGACACACACACAAACACACACGAAAATGCCAAAGCGAAATTATAAGTAGCGAAATGTGTGCTTTTTTTCCTTGTTTTCACTGCTTCCTCACAATCTCTGTCCACAAAACGCAGATATGTCGTACAGGCGTTCACTACATAATAATCTAAAACTGAGGAGTTTGTGACACGTGTGGTTTTTACAAACACAGAAAACAACCCGTATATATATATATATGCATGCATATCTTTAATCAAGTCTTATTTGATGAATTGATATGGAAGCAGAGTATACTGTGATACATCTTGTTTTTGTTTGCTCTACACTGGACACAGCCTGACAACAAATTGACTTTGCAAATCTCATTACAATGTTTGCAATCATCCGTTCCAATAACTTTAGTTACCATAGGAACGGTTTAAAACTCGTAACTGATTGGCTGTTCCTTGGCTGCTGCAGCCCTTGTTTTGTATCATTGCACTCTACAGTGACCGCAAATATATGTTAAAACTGCCTTAAAGGTACTAGCCCACATTTGCAAACCCACGAAAATCAAAACTGCATAAAACAGGTCCAATATGACTTCAAGTACAAGTTATAACAGTAACATACCTCACCTGTCGCTCTTTGTCTATACCATTCGATAAAAGAGAGAAAATCATCGTTTTAAAATCAATTTTCAAACCGGGTCAACCCGACCCAAAATCGAATTACGAGCGCGGGCTATAGCTACGTACATTGTACATGTATACTAACACGTACGTGGACCGGAGCTAGCGAGCGTTATACGCATGCATACGGATTACGGTGCATTTTCATTTATTTTTATGAAAGTAATGGACTAATTGGAACGAAATTTTGCACAGGTGTTACTGCAATCATACCCAAACTCCATGCTAACTATGAGACCAATTGCTGCAGGTTTACAAATGTGGGCTAATACCTTTAAAGACACATTCCAGTCCATGTTTTCATTCGCCAAATTCATTTTTCTCTTACCAAGATTAGTGATTACAATTCCTCACGTGTTTTCGCAGAGTAATTGTTACACGTGGATGTGAAAGATGGGGGAACAAACTCTAACGACCAAGAAAAGGGGAAAAAAAACTACTTAAAACCCAAACATAAATTTTGGCATAATGATTTTATCAGCTGGAGCCGTGTATTTGCACACGAGTGGACTTTACTCCACAGTTAAGAAAGGGCATGGCGCTGGTGAATAAAGGTGTAACGCGCGCCATGAAATTGCCTTCTTGATTGATAGATAACTCATTAAGATTCTGCTATCTGGGCGTGGCTTCCGGCAACAAAATCTAACGTTTACAGGAAGGTAAAAACCCAAAAAAGACAACCCCTCCGCCCCACACACAATTCTAATGAAATTGCTTCATGCCAATCTCCCTATAGTTTACTCGCTGCTATGCTCATATAACATTATTTCATTTGCGGTTTCGTCATCTTTAATTTCAAAAGCCTCTTGAAACATAAAAAGTGAAGAAACTTGATAGTATGAGTCACGCAGTATTGGGTAAATTCAAAAGGCAAATCAAAATTAATTCACGAATAACAAGATGCAAAAGTGTTTTGTAGAAGATTCATGTTGAGATGTATAGTGGATACGCAGAAAACGAGTGAATCCTGTCTATTATCTATGAGAAGGGGTTCCATATGAAAATAATAATCATATATAATAGTTGGCACTAATAAATCATTTGTTTCTGGTCAGTTTCCTTTTTGTTTGCTTTCATTTATCTTCCATAGTATTTTGAACCTTAATGTTATCCCATGCATGTAACCCGCATCCCCACATGGATAGGACTCTCTAGCTTGTTTTTTTTTTCCAATGAATAAAATGTAATGTTAAGTATTCACCGTACTGTTGTAATGGATAGAGCCCCTGCAGTGAACAGATGGCATATATCCTGCATTGATACATCTTTCTCAAAAGTGATGGTATTGGGGAACCAGAGCCTCGTTTTAATATGACATGAATATTTGTGTGTAAGGTATACACACACACATAAATAATTATGTACGTGGGTGCGTGCATATATGTGAATGCGTATACATAGTCTTGTGAGGGGAAATTTTTTTTCTTTCCTTTTACTATTTTGTCCCTTTCTTTTCTTTCCTATACAGTGTATTGCTTATTACGGCCAATTGCCCCCTCGGAAATGCTTACAGGGTTCATTATTATTTGGACTGATAGTATTATTATTGTTAATGCCATTGTTGCTACCGTACTTGAAGAAGAGATCATGGTCATGGTATTGGCATGTGACAAAAAAATATCGTCTTAACATTACATTTTATATGATATACATGAATACAAACACATTCATCATTGTCATGCATAATTGTAAATGTAATAAGTGATTTCTATGGCGTTTCATGACACGTTCGAAGTGGAAATGAATAGAAATGAGTACCGAATAATAACATAATTATCATTTATATAGGCATATACGAGGATCTTCACGTATTGTCCTCAAAATTACAATACGTGTACGTACCTTGCGGAACATCTGCTCTGCCTTTTTTAAGTCAAACCTGCGTGCTGGACAAAAAATGAATGAACATTACACGTCTCTCTCAGTTTGGAGTACGCGAGGATTTGGGCGTGATCATGAATGGCTGTACATGATGAGCAAACAGGTAATATTTCTCCAATTCATCGTAATGACATCAGCAGGAATGATACATTTGCAGAATAAAATCATAGACATTTTAGAAATAAACGCAATGAAAACATAAAGAATCAATAACTGAATAGAGCTGAATAGATGAAGGACACACTGTATCAGAATGATGAGATTTATCACTATCTCAATGTCGCGGGGGTTTTCTAGAATGCCTGAATTGGTCAGTGTTGGTAGACTGTTCATATACATTACAACAATGATATGCTGAACTTAATTTTTAACTCTCTTGTGGTTCGTAGCCTCACATGAGATAAAATTTCATTTATCTTTGGGCATAAGGCTATCTTTAATACGTTAAGGCAAAACCTGTAATGTGTTTTGCTGTTATTCTAAGCAAAATTTTTCTTTCACTATGATCCATCATACATGATCATTAACAGCTTCGCAGTATCACATTTCACGTCTCGCTATTTCCTCGTGGCTATCATGTTAAACAGAAGTGTAGTAGATGTCATATTGGTTTATACCCATGCACCCAAACGAGAGGCCCAGCAGAGGAGACATTTTGCTCTCTTCATCACTATGTAAACTAAAATAATGCTAGAAAGATATTACAACTTAGCACTTAGCACAAATCAGGGAGACATATTTCTCAGCTATTAAAGGGACTGTACAGTACTGGTTGAGCTAGGTGGGGATTCTGTTTCAAGTGAGATTCCTAAGTGAGATTATGAGAAACCTCTTATGCGGGGGTCCACACTAACAAGGGCAAACACCCGACCTTTTTTGGTGGCCCGATCAGGCCACCAAATTCTTCATTTCTGAAATTTTGGTGGCCCGACGTGCATTTTTGGTGCCCGGGGCCATCGGGCCACCGTTAGTGTCGAGCCCTGTCTTAATGAAAGAGCATGTAATTTTAAGAAGGATTCAACGTTTATTTGATGAAAATTGGTTTTCAAATGGCTGAGATATAAAAAAGTGATAATAATAAAAGGCGACAGGCCACGCCTTTCATCAGGATCTCTTTGTTTCACCTTGTTTTTGGATATCTCGGCCATTCTAAAACCAATTTTTATCAAATAAACTTTTGATACCCCTTAGAACTGCATGCTCTTTGACATGTCAGAGAGTGGTTTCTGAATATCTCGCAAAACGTTAAAAGCTAAATCCTCACCTCGACCAGAACTGTACACATCCTTTAACTGTACGAAGAAAATAGAAGCATGTTGCCTCATCTTACCTCGCAGAAATTTGAGTAACAGCATGTCATCGTGCTTGGGAGCCAGAACATCCTTTAGGCTCTCCTTGAACTATACAAATCAGATCAAGCGACATTATAAAACGGGGTGTTTTTTTTTTTCAATAAAAAAGAACAAGAGGTATAGAAAAAAGAAAAGAAAAATATCCCCAAATGTGATCTTACATGTATTCTTATTCTCGGTTTGACACTTAAACCCTTGTTTCATGCTGCAGTTGTACATGCAGCCATATTGGATTTTTAATGTTACATACTCGTTATAAACGACAACGACTCTTTCTGCGTCATTGTTAGATGTTTCGATCAATCATTATAGAGCTGAACATTTTAGTTAACTTCACCAACTCCAGTCAAAATAGATATAAGCCCGATGACACATTCTGTGATATGTCCTACATAATAGCCACTATTCCCTTGAGGAATTCCTCAAAGCTCCAAATCTATAAACATGTACAGTATTTCTGAATGGACTGCTTTGAGATATGCTTCATCGTACATCGATATACTGTTCTGATCCACAACTCAAAATACACGTAGGCATACAGCTAGTCTTTTAATACCGTCCAACATCGTTTTCTCTCACTCTCATTCTCTCTCTCTTTCTGCTGTATGTCGCTTGTTCTCTTTGTATTTATTGGATTAAGAAAAATATGGTAAACAAACACCAGGATTTTGCAGTCACGCTTGAAATAATATTGACATCATAACCCAGAATACACACGGCCTGTTTATACATGTATACTCATTCACACAAACACGCGCACACACGCACGCACAGACACACAGACACACACACACCGTCATACATTTCGTATTTTAATCCTCGTATAGCTGCTAACTTGCCAGTGTCTCCATTCACTGGCTTATTATCTCCTTGAATCTTTTGATAGTGAAGTATGTGCCTCCCGCAACCTCAGATCGCCTCAGAAAGGTCTTTTGCACTGCCGTGTGGTTAAGAATAAGTTTTAAGGGGAGCGATCTTTTGGTCACGCTACTCTTCTACTGGGGAATTCTATTCAATTTTACGTAAAGGACTCAGCCACAACTTAAAAGTTCGAAATGAAACCGTGTTTATCCAACCCCCCCCCCCCCAAAAAAAAAAAATCATTTCGAATAAGGAGTTGATTGTATCTCTGCATGCATATATAACTTTTTGACTTTTTCGTCAAACACAGCACAGAAACAATCAATGGCACTGATAGGCGCTGTAGTATCACCATATCAATGTAGAGCGTATAATGATTATACTAACTTACATCTCTCTCTCTCGATCGTGCAAATATGGTAGAACATATTAACAATATGATAGACGCTTGCTTGAGAGAGCATAGTTAGTTCATGAATACATCGTCGCATATATACAATAGGTACAATAAATCCTGCCCTTACTCCACGTTAATAAGTGGACAGACAGAAAAATGTGGAAAATAACCGTTGCTGTAAAATATGTACTTAAGTATATCGCTTACCTTGGCTAGTTTTTCCTTCTGCTTCTCATTTAAATCTCCCGGGCGACCACTCATGTTGATACCCTGTCGGTCAAAAAGAACCAGCTAATATTGTTGACAATGCTATTATTGATCAAATCACTGGCGTTCGGGGGCCTATAATTAGTGGTGACTGAAAATGCTGTGGGGAGGAATGTATGTATGTAGACCTATGCCCTTGGAGGCAAATGAACGAAAAGACGTTAAACGTGCTAAATTCAGCACGGCGACTCTGTAATTAGATCTACGTCATGCGAATCGGAGACATACGGGTCGTGCTCACGCCTTGGAGTCCCTCTGCTCAAACGACAAAGTCCGGGCTGCTTGATAAGTGAATGATTAGCCATCATACCGCCATGTTTACAAAAGATATACATTAGACCTACCTATGCGGCATGTCGGAGTATAGTACTCGAAGTGTGCGAGGTGAGTATACAAAGAGTAATAGCTCCGATGACGTAAGGCAAATATGACTCGAGTGGTAACTCATCCCAGGTCTGTGAAAGACGGCGGTATGGACTAAAGTGACCCAGCGGATGGCGGTAGACGACACACACACACAAATACACACACACACACACACACGCTCACACACACACACACACACACACACACACAAAGCAGGAGATAAAATGTCAAGATCAAGGGTCAGAAGTCTAGTACAACGCACACTACTTGTTTGATCTAATTGTACGGTCATCAGACCACTCGCAAATTTACACGAACAGACGGATCTCAAAGTTTTAAGATTATACTTATCCGACGTAGCATCTTTGCACGGCACTATAATTATACATCTATAATCACACATCAGTTTATTTTCCCCTGCTATCTTCGCAGCAGAATTTATATTGTTACAAATCTAGTACGTCCCTATCTTTTCCTCGGGCCGGCCATCTTTTCAAGCAATGCTTATAATGGCGACCTTCTGCATAATCGTTTCTTAAAACTACACTTGTTATTGTAATCACTGCTGCATAGACATGCATACTGCATATTATATCATTAATTTTCTTTCATATCGTTGTTTATGCAAGTCAAACGACTCTGTGTTAAATTTACTTTGTATATTTCCTACATGTTCATGATTATGTAACTTATGTATATCGTTGTTTACGCAAGTCAAACGACTTTGTGTTGAATTTACTTTGTATATTTCCTACAAGCATGTTCATGATTATGTAACTTATGTATGTTGATTTGCAGAAAATAAAGTATCTATCAAACAAACATTATGATGAAGTAAGAGATAGAGGTGAGAAGATCTCAAGAATTCATGAACACAGTATCAATACACTGTATTTCGTGTGTGGATACACTGCATGCTTTTACATTCGAGCAAGGAGTTTGGATTGTTTGACAGCAGGTTATTACTATCATTCTTTCTTCTTTTTTTTCTAAACCAATACTATCAATGTTTAAATCAATACCTACAACTCAACATTCTTTCGTTAACTATCCATCCTTCAAATTTTATTTACATATTTTGGGGAACGATATTGTGACTAGTATGGCGTATACAGATCCTTGAAGAAACTCCATGGAGTGGTTCTTTTGATCGATCCTTTCATGAAGTCACTGGCACCCAGACCATATCCGTGAGCATTTCTTTTTCGAAGGGGCAGTAGATGTGGAGGGGCGGGGTAAATATCATTGTAGTGTGTTGATCTTGGAATAGAAGCTAAGAAAGGACATCGGGAGAACATGGTAGGTTACTACCAGATATAATGTCATGACAAGAATAAGCAGTTGCACGCAGTTATTTTCTGTTATATGTATATTACTATGTCTTTACACTGCATGACAATCCCGAAAACCTTAATGGCGATTCACTCCAAAAACGAAGAACTCTTCAATCTTGATCACAGTCTTGTCTCCGCTGTTCACGACTACAATAGACCTATTTATCCAAACATTTCCCTCTTTTCCAAATCAAGTTCATGGCAGACTGCAAATACACGCGCACATCTTAATAATAACATATTTTTATTTGACAATAAACATATGTCATGTACATGTATATGAATACCACTAAGCAATATCAGGCTAAACATTAAACAATATGATAAATGACAGAGATAGTGGATATGAAAAAAACAAACAAACAAGAGTTATGGAATCACAGAATAAGGCTTCACATAGTCTGTATAGAAACAGTGATATTGGGAGCAATATATAGTACACATTATTTTAATGAACAAACCAGAGGAGGAGATATAGTGTCATTGTTTTACAACTCTTGGATTGATCAGTGCAGGAAAATCAGTTTTGTTCAAATACGTTAGCAACTATAACTCCAAAATTACGAGATTACAAATCTTACTGATGCTTCCTCATACAGTACATCCCGAGGTGATGTTGTAAGGCTTTTAAGGTCTTATGGACAGGACTTTCTCCAGTCTTCTCGCCAACGAGTAAAGAAGGCTCCCCCTGCATTACTTAGTAGCAGGAGCAAGAGTAAGGCAGCAGATCAATGGCATGACCGAGCGTGGCGTCATTGAGCGTTCAAAGAGCCGATGAGGCTTACCAGTAGTGCCAGCTAGTGAAAAAGAACGATGGCTCCACCAGGTTCTGTGGGAATTCAGAAAGTTAAATGTAGTTCACTATATAGGAAAGATTCATTCCCTCTATCCTGTATTGAAGACTCCTCAAATAGGTTGTCTCGGAAAGTGATGCCACCAAAACGACTACAAAATTGAAACGGCCAATACTACGTCATCTGATAAAAATCTCTATTTATCCATAAATACCGGGAATACACAAATGTACGTGTAATCATTCTGAGCATGCTTTCAACTTTTCATTGCGACAGGTAAACAGAACACACGAGGAGATAACCCAGGAAGCCTCCTCCTACTGACTTTCTTGATGAACAGGGAGAAGAGCAGGCACCTGAAGATTCAAGAAGCTCCTAGGTCGAAACCGAGAGTGGTCCTCGTCAATAGGTGATTTCATGAATCTGAGACGCTAGATTGGATCACAAAGAAATGGAACACAGTACAGTGACAGCGCAACCGAAATCCAAGAGGAAGTCCAACCTAAGACCCCAGGGAAAGAGCAAAGCAGTGGAACTTGGAATGGGGTGGATGATGCAACAAAGGTTAATCCTATTAGAAGGAAGTGACAATGACGGCGGATCAGATCAGGTGCGACTGTCAATGTGGATAATGTATGTACCTCTGCAGTGCAGCCACTAGGAGAGCCATATAGCGAGCGAGTGGGGACTCCACCAGATTATTTTCAGAAGTGGTGGCTCATTGGATGTCACGGAGAGCTCCAGATTCTTAGCCTCGCATGACCAAACCAAACAATGCACAGAGGAAGTGCTTTCTTGGCTTAGTGAACATGTCCCACAACTTGCAAATTACCTTTACTGATGTTTGGAAAAAAAATCCTTTGATGACGCTAACCATGAGCTTCTTTTTCGTTTTTAAGTTCTGCTCTGCAGTCAAATGAAACGCTGCTATGGCATGCGCCAAAAGAAGTGGACAAAAGAGCTTGATGTCTGGATGAGTTGCATCCGGTGCCACTACCAATTTCGCCATGGTAAGAACTTGACGGAACACGGAGGAACCATCCAGGCGTCAGTGGTGCTCTTACGTATCATGAGGATATGTTATCCAGGATAAAGATGAGGATAGGTTGTCCAGGACACTGGATAAGGGATCATGAAGGGAAGTGCCTATCCTCTCTCACGGAGAGAAATCTCGACACGTGCACGGTGACAATGTAAAGAGATCATCCAGATGCAAAGATCTCATCCAGGTCCAAAACATCAGCAAGGAGAGTATCATAGGAAGGAAAGTCAAGCAACATCAGGGGAGAGAAATCGCTACGGGTGAACAGTGATGATGGTGCTAAGAGATCAGCAAAGTCCAAAACAACAGATAAGAGATCACCCAAGCAAGGGGCGCGGCGCAGAACGGAAAGACAGCTGTCCCCATGGGAAACCGGTGCAGAAAATCCCCATCTATCTTTGCGGGATCTCCAGGGTCAAGCATACGCTCAGTCGTGATGCGAGCAAAGGAAGACGAGGAGCAGGGACTGAGGGGCGACGCAAGAGTCTGTGGGGGATCACTACCGCCACATGACAGAGACTGTATTCAATCCGAATTAAAGAGCGTATTGAAGAATAGGACTGATAGAAATGTAATCTACAGATCGTTTGGTGCAAATTAGTCCTACAGATTTCATTTTTAAAAAAGTGATTACTATTATGTCAGGTGATAATAAATCAGCATCGTTGTGCTAAATATTGGATGTTACATCTTCCTTTGGAAAGCTTGAGGTTGTACATCTTTCAAAACCCATAATGTAATATTGTTTGGATGTTTACATGTTTGCCGCCGTTGCTTGGTGCATGTTTAGTTCTAATATCGTATTCGACGAGTTTAGTGTCAACGTTATTATCATTATTACTATTATTATTATTATCATTATTATTATTGTTATCATTATTATCATAGTTATTATTATTATTATCATAATTATCATTATTATTATTATCATTATTACCGTAAACTGGGGCGACATTGGACAGCCGGGTGACTTTGGACAGTTCAAAAAAAAAAGATTGTTTCACTTACATTTTTTTTTTTTTTTTTTGCTGTTGGTTTTTCTGAAAATATTTTTGTAAGTTATGAAAGGGGGATATGTGAATATTTGAATGACCGCACTTCTCTTGTATATTGCATTACCTTATATGTTTTTGGGGCTTTTCTTTGCAGGGTCCATGGGATGCTTGAATTTTGTGGCCGTCGAACTTTTGGTACTCTAGGAATACAGAAGTATGGAAGCTCAAGCCTATTTGTTGGATAGTGAACATGAAGTGGTCATGAACCCACCTGTATACTCAGGATACCTGACCACCCTTACAAATTTCAAAATAGGTCATGTCCAATTTCACCCCTGGATTTGGGGTCACTTACGGGGTGACTTTGGACACCAAAGAAGTACCAAATGTTTGACAGCTACGCAAAGTTTTTTTTTTTCCCTTTCTTTTACATATGAGATAGTTAGGATGGGGAGATCATATAAAAGACGATCTGGATCAAGAGACTATAGAAACCTTTCAGAAGAAAGCATGAAAGATGCTGTGAAAGCTTGCAAAAATGGAATGTCGATCAGGAAAGCATGTGCAGAATAATGAATTTAACGTTAAAAGAGGGACTGCGTAACAGACTGAACAATCGGCACACAGGCACACAAGATTTCCAGTAGACATTGGTTTTCATTTTGTGAACTCCGGTCCAAGAATTTGAGCAAATATTTCCTGTAGTTGGTTTTACTTTTGTGATTCCTAGGGCTAAGAAAACCTTGTATTTCCAATAGACATTGGTTTTACTTTTGTGATAACTAGGGCCAAGAAAAGCGTTGCGTTTTCAGTAGATACAATTTTGTTCTTTCTTTCCAAATGCATTTTTAAAAATAAAAATGTGTTATTTTGCAAACATTTCAAACTAACCTAAAGTTGCAATGAACAACATTCAATTTTTTAAAGGAAATTACGATTTTTTTTTTTTTTGTGTGTGTAGAACTACATACCCCGATACTTTAATCTGGCCAACCTCGTGTGTACATGCATTTCTTGAGGTAAAACCCCAAATTATTCTTTAAAATGATATGAAAGTGATTCATGACCCATTTGAATAATAATATACCTTATTAACATCGGTAGAATTGGAAATCTCAATGATGGTACATGCACAATACCTCACTTATCCATGTGATCAAACTTGCTGACTATCCTAATTGCAAGAAAATTCATGCAGTTCCTTGGTTAAGTAGCATCCTTTTTCATTTTTGTTCTAAACAATTATGAATATTTAGGTTTATTGAAAATTCCGATTTTCATATGTAGGGGTACTAGTATCTTGAAAAAATTGTGCAAGCAAATATCTGTGAATGAACTGAAATTCTTCACATGTTCATTACTGCAGAATTTCACTTCTAAAAACCACCATACACAATGTATAAATCATTCATGTGTATTTTGCATTTTGTAACTTTAAAACTTTATTCAAAAACTTGTTAGTAGTCTAAACTCCCCCATAGGGAGTTTATCCTTGGACAAACAGCAATCCTGCAGGGTATATTGACAAGGTGTCTATGGTTGTCAAAAGTTGCCCCGAACCCTGGGGACACTTTGGACATACTTTGGCCAAAAAAATAAATGAATAAAAATAATATAAAATAGAATAAATTGAAGAAGTGTCTATATGGCATGATATCCTCTTTATTGGTACTTTTAACCCCCACATTAACCACAGAATTCCTTTGTTCTTAATGAAGATATTAATAAAAATAGTTCAAATTTGTCCAAAGCCACCCTGGTTTGAATTATTATTATCATTATTAATTGCTGCCAACTATGCTGTGGTTGGTTGCTGGGAGGTAGGCAAGGACACGCCATATGTGATGTTATCATACTTCATTACAATATAATACTAGTACATGTACAATGTACGTTCTTTTTCTTGAATTTCCTTTGAAAACAGGCAATATAGTGTAGCTTTGTCTGCAAGGCAATCAGGTACTGTACGACTGTGCTTCAGCAACCAAATCCGGTTTAAATAACATTTACAGACCAAGACATCCAATTCCATATACGCATACATGTAGTAGCAATTTTATTTGACTTGAACGTAGGTGTAAGGACCGTCATAGAAGGTCAACTTTCCATTGTCCATTGGTAATCTCCAGAGACAGGTTTCAGCAATTCCCTATCAAACATGGCTCAGCAAATGAAATGGTGGGTGACAATGTGAAATAAATAACATCATGCACAGTGCAGTAAATGCAGTGCAGTGATGTATGGCTACATTCTCAAATGGTGTCATCCCATATGTGCAACATGCTTGTACTGAAATCACATTTAAGGCATGTGACCACTCTTGGCCATAGCATGACATCATAACATATTATACAGTATAATACATTGCCAGTAGCAATTTTACAACCATACTTTTTTTTACAACCATACAATTTTAGCAACCATAGATTAGATGATGCAAGTAGCAGATCAATATAGGCCTACTGAGGGTATGGCAACATCTGAAAAAAAAAAATGAGTGAAGTGTTAGATATAGTTGTAGCTTTTCTAAGACTATGAAAATAAAATTTACACCTCAACTGTTCCTGGTGTTAGATGCCATCTTCCTAACATCTTTCCTGAAATATCACATTGTATAAACAGAGTCCTGCAAGCAATCACATTGTGCAAGGCATACACACTCGTAGCCCTTCAAGCAATCAAATTGTGCATGACATATCAGTACACATTCCCAGCCCTGCACACAAGCACATTGTGATCCCACTGTCTAATAAGAGCAGATCTTGTTCCTGCAGTATACACAGTTTGAATTGATTGTATGATGAGTGATAATCAGTGTGTAGCTCAGTCTGAGAAGAAGTTAGGATAAATTGCATATTTCTATAACCCAAGGACTAGAAGAGACAATTGATATATGTTACACTGAATTATAAAGTATGATCTGGCAAAAAAGAACACACAAAAAAGTGTTTTCAACTATAACCTCCATGAAAAAAGCTCCTACTAATTTCATTCCATTATTTGCAAGAAATCAGAAGAAAGGGAAGGGGCTGTCTTGAAAAGAAATTATCTCAATGTCACATTTTATTTCGTGAGTTTACGCAAGAACTCACAGTGAAAACCTGCTCAACGTGCGCACAGTCATATCGCTTCTTCGCACGTTATGCAAAGGAATACGTTCCCTCTACGCATGCAGTCAAAAAATCCAGTCTAATTCTTCTTTTGTACCGAGCATCATCGTACCATTTTATCAACTTCTGGATAATTAGATATCGTAGCTCAGTTGGAGCTGAATTATTGTTTCTGAAGATGACTATTATCAGTGCTTTTATCAAACTTGTAAATTTGACCCTTCGAGCTGACAGGAACATACTTTAAAAAGTTCAAATAATGCACAACAAAATTCAAAAGAAAAGTTCAAGAGAGTAAGTTTCATTTCTCATTATCAAATCCATCATTAAATGGTCGGTTGAGTGAGCGTAAACAGGTAAATGCTTTTTCTGATATCTGGCAACATCTTCAGATTGCAATTTAGAAGGAGACTAGAAATGTCGCTATGGCGACTGCTATGCCACCACTGCAATGTACGGTTCTCCTAATAGGTCTATACATGTAGTACAATGTCTTGACAATGTGTGATGACAGTTTCACATAATTGGCAAAATATTAAACTGACAGGTTCGTCACAAATGTGTTGAATGTTCACATTCCTTGAACTAGGTTTAATTGGATGAATGGCTATATTGTCTAAGAGTGCAGGTATTTGGAGATTTCAGGATTTTTACTTGACTTATGAAGAAGTGAAATTTAGCACTTTCACTTAACCTTTTGACCCTATGGCAAGAAACTTCCAAGATAATCTCTATTGGGCAATACATGCATACACTAAGTTTCAAGAAAAATCCTGCAGGCATTACATAGATAAGAGGATGGACGAAAGGACGGATGGACGGACGAACAATCCGAAAACATAATGCTTCCAGCGACACTTCGTGGCTTCGAGGCATAAAAATAAGAAGATAGGGATGGCATAAGAGAGGGCATCTACTGTTAATGCCTCTTCAAGAACTGATGCTTGATAAATCTGTTCATATATGAATGCTTACAGTGTCTTCTATAAAGAGAATATGAAGATGCACAGATAACACATCGCCATGTCTGTCTTCCATTATGTGACATACACCGCCCATAGACCAGACTATGACACTTTACTCAGCTATAACCAAAATAATACCCACGGTGTACCAATTGTCTTGTATACACCTGAGGAAACAATTTTCCACTTTTTTTTCCACCTCAAGGCACAAGTATCATAATGCTTGTTTCTGATTTTATGGACTTAATAATCGCTTCATTGATCATATCACAAGGAAAATGCATCCATAAGAAATAGAATGCACTACAGGTATTTTACAATTCAGAAAAAAAAAACCCCCAAATGGGCTATTCTAGATATTGGAGATGGCTTTGCAGAATATGAAGACATAACCTCATAGGTAGCCTTCCCATTTTCCAGTCTAACTTGTCTTGAAGTTGATGATGGAAAAAAAAAATCATACATATTTTTGAGAAACCTAGATAATATTCATTATATTATGATTTTCTTGAACAGCATGTCACATACAATACACATTCAATTGGGACAAATATAGTTATATAAGTCATTTACCAATGGTCTACGTCATAAACTTAAATATATTACACTAATATAGCTATAACAGCAATAAATGAAAAGTTATTTTGTTCTTGATTTTTGTCTCAACTTCTGGCCGTCTCCTTTGAATGCTTGGAAGGAATCTGGTTCGTCCTGTTGTGGAGAGAAAACAATAAAGAATACAACCAAACACTGGTGATAATCAGTACAGTCGCTCCTTTCATGTATGGGACTACAGCACGACCAATATCATGACTTTCCAATTCACTGAAGAACTAGCTGGCTTAAGTTTGGCGCGAGGACTTCAGAATGATATCATCAAGTATTCCAGAGCAAATCAAAATGATTTAATTGATATAACTAGCAGAGGCCCTGTTCTGGGCTTTGGAGCGTTTGTAGGCTAACACTTTGACTGTGTGCTTTAGCTCAAACTTAGAAATTATAGCTTCAAAATCATTCAATCGCATAATAACCTCTGACTGATCCACAGAGAATATATCAGAATTACCTCATAGGAATGAACACCCCCTGAACTTGTATTTCACTCTCATCACAGCGAGGGAATTGATCTACTAGGCCATCAAAACAATTTAATTTAAGATAATTAAGTTTTATGAGGTATACTGTATGTACCTGTATTAATAAACTACTTTTTGTTTATATTTTGCATACATACAAAACTGTTATGTAATGTTATGCACTACAGCCATGTATGGAAACATCAAAACAGGCTCATTTGCCTGTATGGAGAACTGGTGTTCCAGTGCCCTACATAAGTCATATAATATGTCAACTGGGAAAAAAAAAGAAACTCCAGAGCTCACCAAACCAACTCCATTGCTAGCTGCAGAAGGTCGTATCCTCCTGATGAAGGTCAGTGTGCCCTTCTTGTAGTCATAGTTTGGGATGCCCCTGAATTGCCACGAAAAACAAATTGGCATTTAAAGTCAGTATGGAACTGCAGAACTGGAGGGTATGGAGGAAATAAGATTTAATCTAATCAATGCTTTAAATATAGAAACTTTAAACATTTGCAGGATGCAGTGATACATCAGATTTGTAGCTTCACTGAACAGATTATGGGATTACACAGGAAATAGTAACCCCAGTTAAAATTCCATCTTGAATATACTTGTAAATTAGAAACATAATGCTATGTTATACTGTGGGTTTGACAAAAATTTGTGCAACTAAATACTACTACTACTACTACTAATAATAATAATGTTTTCTTTATCCAGGGTAGCTCCTTCAGTGTTGCCACTGTTCTACCAGAGGGCCTTGCCATTATTATTACCCTAGCATTGCCAGGTATACACCTGGGTCGAGAGGGACATTGGGGGTAAAAACATTTTGTTCAAGGACGTAAGCACTGGACGGGAATTGGACTCCTGTCCTCTGATTGGGAGTCGGGAGCCTTATCCACTATGCCACAGCGCCCCCATAAAAAGAATTGATATAGTTGATAAGATTTTTATCAGTACCTCTGTGGGATGTCTTCCGGAGGGATGACAGGCTTGTATTCCACATTCTTCTTCTTGCCGTCTAACCTGTGACCTTCCCCTTGGAATGCCTGCCATGGATGAAATCAATCACAAGTATGATGATTGTAAGTGTACACTATTCTATTTGTGATGACACAGCAGCAAAGTCATGTCATAGTGATAACAGTTCTGTGCACCCCTGGTGAGCAGAGGTTGGGAAGATGCTATAATTTTTATTGACTGCTAAACAGAACATAAACGTAATCAAGTTAACAATTAATATGACACGTTTAAAGTGATAATAAATAGGTTGAGTATGTACATTGTAGGTGTGTGCAAACTTACAGCAACTTCATGTATAACATCATAATTTTTCAATGACAGAATTTTAAAAGACAAAGACATAACACATCAGATTATTTGTGATTTCTTGAATAAGCAATTTTGCAAGCATTTCATAAATACTTAAATGTAAATGTTTACACATAATACATAAAAATTAAGCATAACACCAATATAGTCTTCAGTGTGATTTAAAAGGATTAGTTTGTGCATGATTAGCTGCAAAGTCATTCATGTCTGACTTAACCCTATTCTAACTGGGGGGGTCAAATTGACCCCCCCCCTCGACGTTTCGCGCCATGATTCCGCAACGCTTAAAGATTTTGCCGCGTCGTTTCATGACTTTTTTCATTCGAGTCTCCCGCATATTTTGAGACCAAATTTGCGACGTCCGGGTACACCGTTCTGAAGTTATGCAATGTTTTGTATATGCATGTCAAGCCGAAAAACGCTCGAATTCATGATTTCGTGTGCAAATCCAATGCAAACTGTGTTTTTTTTTTTATATAAATTAGATTATTTCAACTTTTAACCATTGAAATAAATCAATTCTAATGTAGATAAGCTTGAAAAAGTGCCTCCAACAAATTTTGGCAAAAAAACAATAGAAAACAAAAGATCGAAAAAACAATAAAATACATAAGAAATTAACAAAACAATAAAAAACAAAAGAAAATAATTTTGATTGCGCTATTTTTTTATTAGAAAATTGTTTGATGTGTCTTGAGGAACTCTGACACAAAAATTTAATAATCCTTCAGTCTTTTTGATGGAGTTATAGGTGAAAATATGATTTCATGCGTTAATTTGCATAATTAATTTATTAAAAAATATGAAATCAAAATTTTTCTATTGTATGACCATGTAATCTTGTAGTTGACATCCGGCTCTATGTTCAGGCAAAATTTTGCGGCGATCGCGTGATCGGCGGCCGAGATCTGAAAGGGGGGGGGGGGGGGTCAAATTGACCCCCCCCAAGTAAAAACTTGGTCTCAAATAGCCCAGTTAAAATAGGGTTAATTATCTCTGCAAATCAAAGCATAATACAAAGTGCTCAAAGCACTCAAAAGAACACCAATCTAGGACTCTAGGCAGAACATATCGTGTGTTACTCACTCTGAATTTATTGACATCGATGTACTGTGAATAGTCTGTACTATCCATTTGCATGTCCTGACAGAAAAGGGAGAAAAAGGTTTGGTAAGAGAACAGTTAGGTGTCATAACTCATCTAATATATATCCTGATATGATTGTATCTATCCTTTCATATATCATGCTTTGACAATGTTTGATGTAATTTTCAAAATTCAAGTTATATCTCTTTGAATTCATGAATGTTGGCTGCACTCTATACCTTTGTTCAAGTATTGTGTAAACACAGGGTTTAGTCTTTATATCAAATGGGTTGCCCATGACCCTCTTCCACAGGCTTGAAATGAGCCTCAACCAGTTAGAAAGACTCGAGTCACAATATTTTTACAACCCTTGGGAGATTACACAAGATTCTGGCATCAATGTTTCATATCATCTATATAACAAATGGCACAACAGGGAGCACAAAGGACATACACCAGCACAAAATGAATAAAAGCAGATGTTGCAAAACAATGTACATGGTGACAATCAGCCGTGGCATCACACCAGCTACAGGATGTCAAGTCCCACCTACCTCACTTTCAGGTTGCTTTTGTTTTGGTGCTGCAGGTTCCACATAGTCCACAGGGGCAGCAAACTCCACCTGCACATTGATAATTAATGGCAAAAAGAGAAAGAAAAGAAAAAGAAAACAGTGACAAAATATAAAGAAAGAAAAATATTACATCAGACAATGATTTTAGAAACTCTGATTATGGGGCCTTTTGGTATCTAAAAGTAGAGAGCAAATTCCTATCCTCAACTTACTGAGCATAAATTATTCCAAGATTATTGTGAATGTACTAAAATTGCATGTTGGCAAATTTGCTGCATGCATTAAACAAGTTGCAGATTCATCCGTCTTCTTGAAACATCACTTGACAATGTACTGGATCAAGCTGGGAGTCAATCCAATGCATAAACTACATGAGTGTCCCACTCACTGACTAAATCATGATTCTTCGAGTGCATTTGTCATTGAGGAGCTATTCAGACAGACAGAGATCAGAAACGGGGGGGGGGGGGGGGGGGGGGGGGAGGGGGAATTAATACAACGTAATTTAAATCTGGCCTAATACAGACCCTTCCCCCATAACTTTATTTTCAATTTGTGCAAGACATTATTTCAAATTGTCAAATGGTTCTCGTGTGTCTGCTATATACTTTGCTGCTAAAAAAAGATACTCTGGACGCACAACATTTACTCCACGCACCAGGAGAGTACATGTAAGGTCTTATACATGTAACTATCAAACACAAATGTATTGTGAAGACATGGCACAGCTGGTGTTGCTTCATCAATTTCACTACCCAACATCAGTTTGCCCATTCTGGTGAACCATTCAAATTATACTTACACTCATGTCACACTCAATAATTGACACTGCATCACTTGGCTTTGTCTCCAACACTTCCAGTTCATAGATCTTTAAAAAAAAACGGAAAGGAACAGCAAAAGTGAAACAGAAACCATTATCAGACATGGCATTTTAACAGACGATAAACCAATATAAAGATGGCAGCAATGTCTAATCTTCTCAATTAAGTAGTAATATTCTCTTCCCACATTTTGTGGATGAAATTTCTATGACTCTAATAATTATTCACAGCCAGCACTGCACTCATATCAGGGAGTGAAACAGAAGAGTTTTTCTTTTCTTCTTCTCCAAGCAGATAGAATAACAAAGTGGTTTGTTCAATGTGTGTACCTACATGTATGCATGTAAATCTACATAACCCAATCATTCTATCTGTGTTTGAGTTGAATTGAGGGATAACATAAACATCTTTGCAACTGATTTACAAATAGCCCCACATCGACATAAATAATCACTGAATTGATCAGTGTTTAAGTAGTAGCCATGATAAAAATATCATGGGCGTACATACTTGAACAGGACTCGAACCTACGATGATATTTTTATCATGGCTACTAATAAAAACACTGATCAATTCAGTGCTTATTTACGTCGATGTGGGGCTATTTGTAAATCAGTTGCAATGAAAACATCTCTACGGAAGAATTTCATGAATTTGAATAAACATCTTTCATTTCTGCTCTCCCCATCCGAAATTCACTCTCTCATATCTTTTTGTCTATTACAAAACTTTTCACCCCACTGTTTTGTGTATTTCCTTCTCAAATGCTACAACATGGCCTGGTTGATACCTGATCAATTCAATTTCCTGTATTTATTTGGGGCAGACCACTCCACTGGGTTTGAACCCTGCTCCTTGTGAGGAATAGGGAGATCTTTTAGATCTTAGATCTGAGGAGATCTTTTACACGCATGGGTTGTGACTCTCTCCCACATGGGACCTTCATCTTGTGTCCTATAGGGGGACAGAGTAATTTGCCTCTTACGGAAGGGACGGCATGATAACACACAATACTGCTCAGCTAGACTCACTGGGCCTTGAACTTGCGCCATTTAATTGCATGGCAGACACAGTACTGACTGAGCCCCCTCAACACCCAATATTGGCATGTGTGATATCACTATACACATGTTAGTACTTCTGAAAAATATATCAATTAAATTGAACTGAACACAACACTCACAGACAGTATCAAAATGTGCTTGTGTTTCAAGGCCGGTCACAAGTAAAAACAAGAGCGTGCCAAGTTCCTGTTGTTCTTTTGCTGTTCTTATTTACATGGTGCAAATCAACTACCAGCCTTACCTTGTCATTGTATTTGATTGCAATCATATCACCCTTCGTTAAACAGGCAAACCCCCTAAGTATGTTCTCCAGGCTGAAGAAATTGTACATGTTAAGGACACATTGAAGAAAATGTTTCATAAACAATTGAACAATCAGAAACCAGCCCTATATTGAAAAAAGACAGATAATGCATTGTCCTGGTTTGGTGTGGAAATGAATCACTATGTAATAAAATTTTAAAAAGTCCTTTTCCTGGTAACCCCCCCCCCCCCCCCCGAAGAAAATCACATTTTTCTGCGAGAGTGAAGATATCATATTTTCAGAAGTGGCATTGATACTCAAGAAGAACACTTGATGCTACAAGTACAGTGTAAGTAAGCACCAGCAGCAAGTACCTGATATGCTGTATTAGTGCTCTGCATCCACATTTTCAAAGCTGTAATGTACAAAATGTATCGATCACTTTGAATTATAATCCAGTTACCAGATTAATTTTTTAGACATTACATTAAAAACACTGAATACCATATTCAAACAGCTGTATCTTTTCTTGCTTTGCTTCTGTCCAAGAAATGTTCTGCAGAAAAAGTGCAGTGCATATATATATATATATATATATTATTATTATTATTTATTTATTTTGCAGCCATACTGAGTTTAAAAAAAGAATTAAAGCTCCTTTCTGAGAGTGGACTCCTAGTACCTGTATAAAAGCTTATTCATACAACCCCCCCCCCCCCCCCACACACACACACATACACAAAGGTGTGGCCAAAGAAAAGAAAGAAAGCTGACTACAACCAAATGATTCTAATCAAGAAAGGATACACAGCCTTGGGATTGAAAATATCAAGGAAATCTGTGGACTGTGGCTGGAACTTGGAGTAGGTAGCAACAGGAAGTCCATTGGCCTCCACCTGGATGTTTAGCAAGTCTCCTTCATCTAGGAGCAAATTCTGCATCATCTGTGACAGATTAATGGGATGGTACATTATTGGTGAAGATGAAATTAGGCTTTTAACTTTTTGCAAGATACCAAGAAAACACTTAGGAAATAGTACAGTGCATACCATTTTAGGAGGAATTCAAAGTTTATTCTATGAAAATCAGGTTTGGAATGACTGAAACATCCAAAAACAAAGTAAAACAAAGCGATCGTAATAAAGTGTGGGTCCCACACTTTACTAGAATCGCTCTGTTTTGGATATCTCAGCCATTTCTAAACCAATTTTCATCAAATAAACATTGAATTCCTCGTGGAATTACACCCTCTTTCATATTTCACAAGAGGTTTCTCATTATCTCACCAAAAATGATAGAAACCTGAAATTAGGTCTCAGCCAAAACTATAAGATCCCTTTAAAGAAGGGGGAAAAAATCCAGCACAGAGGGTAACAAATGCTACAAGTGGTGTTAATGTAACCATAAATACATGTTTGCTTTACCACAGGATCAGACCCCTTATAGAGTCTGGGCCCATTTTACAGAGAACATTTCACTCACAGTTCATGAAGCGCTACACGTCCACACTACTTGCTTAAAAGAGATGACCAGACTGCACTGTTGGGTTAATGTGGTGTCTGGAAACCCATCCAGCCAGCTTCAAGTCACATTTTGTCATGATGTACACATGTAAGTACCATCATAGAAATGAAGTGGTTTTTGGCCTCATGACCCTAACAGTAGAAAAAGTCTTTGGATACAAGTCAGAACAGCAAGAAATAAAGAAAATAAAACTTGTACTTTTTATTGTTATGTCAAAACAAATCAGCATACGAAATTTGCAAGAGGGCAACATTACTATTTAACATTACTCTTCTTAAGCACACAATCCATTTGTTTAAAGATACAGTATACGCTTCTCCATGGATAAAAGAAGAAGAAAGAGTATAATGATAGTTACCCAGTATGGCAGGTACACCTTCCCCTCATCAGCCACAAACTCCAGCACCCCGCAGTGTGTGGTTCTGTTGTGTTTCTTGTTATGTAACTTGAACAGCATTGGGTACTCAATGTGAAGTCGAGCTAGAAAGGAAAAGCAAGAAAAACTTGTAACAGCTGGTTCATAAAAAAAAGTCATCCAATGAGCTGAGCCTTCACCTTTACCTTTTGTTTTGGTTTTGCTGTACACATACAATGTACAAATGTATGATGTGCACACATAAGAATATTTGTTTGTAAGTCCATAAATATTTCCACCAATAGATCTGGGCCGTTTCATGAAGAGTAGAAATTGATAAATATGGTTGATTTCAACGGTAAGTCTATGGCAGCCTGTGTGGTAAGGAAATTTAAAATTGATTTTATCTTTTGATAAAAGGGGCCCTGAGACATCAAACTAATAATGTTTCATTTTCACTTGTATATCAGTGCAAGAGAAGAGACAAATGAACCTGAGGGCATTGACCTCCATTTTTTGTCTCATTTCATTTTATTCCTTCCTCTTTATGAGTCTACATTTTCAAGTTCATTGTGCTTTTGTACAAATTGTGCCTTTTTGCACTTATTGAGTTCATTATGGAGTTATGTTATTTATATTGTATTTTTATTAACATGAATTTGTCATTTCATATTGTTCTATTTCCTTTTGTATATTTGTGTGCTTGTATTTTTGGAGACTGTTACAATGATTTTCATGCCCGAGTGCATGACAATAAATGATTTGAATCTCGAACCATTTACAGGATATGTTCATATTCACATGAACAGACTTGTAACAGATTAACCCTGGAGAAATCTAAAGCATGACACAGGCATGACATGTATAAATGTGACAGAAGAGTACAGCAGAGGACCTTCATTGCCTTTTATCACAGGAATAAACAGGTGTCAATTGGTAGAGTCAGGGTACAATATCAAAGCATTAGAAAACATTTTGGAACTCATCTATGACCCATCAATTTGAATAAACATTATATCATCGGCCTTATGCTAAACGGACCTTAAAGAACTTCCCCTGTTATGCCAGAAGGGCACTAATAATGTATAAAGTCTATAGCATTAAGGGATTTTTGGCATAACAGTGGAAGTGGTTTAAGGCCCTTTTGGCAGAAGGCCGACGATATACACTTGTATTCTTGTATTTGAAAGTTTGCACAGAAACAATGACAACTGACTTACCCAGGGTATCAAGAGCAGAAGGCGGCATGATGACTGTGAAGATCAAAATCAGAAAATGCATTTTAGTACAAGTGTATTAGCTATAAATAGTATCAAATACTATTTCTTCTGGGGTTTGTAAAAAAAAAAAAAAAAACAAAACAAAACAAATAACAACAACAACAAACTCCTGAAACTACTTATCCAATAGTGGTGAGCCAATGGAGTAAAATGGAGTCAAAAGGGACCTGAGCTTTCAATCCTAGCAGAATCTTCGTTAGAGGCAAAATTACAAACAGGCAGGGAAAGCGATCACATCTAAGGACTACACATAATAAGCACATTGTGCTGATGTCAGCTTAAATTTTCCAAAAGTTCTTGCATTCATTTACCTCTTTTTTTTTTTTATCTAAAAGACTTCCTTCTTTTAAAAAAAGTCAATTTTAATACTTAAAATCTACAACAAACAAACAAAATCCTCTGGCTTAAGATGCAGAAAAGACAGTAGGCCTCACTCTTTCCACCCCTCTCCACATCCTCCCTGTAGGTGCCGGACAGCATAGACACAGAAAAACATCGGTACTGTGTCTTGAACTGGTTTGGGAAAGGAGCAAATGAATTGAACCCGAACTGCAGAAGAAAGGAGAAAGAAAAGGAAAAGAAACAAAACATATAACATGAAATATTGAACAGACTTACATTGATTGACTACTCACTAAAGATTAAGGGTCAGATTTTCAGCACAAGAATCGACATGTCAAAACAAAAGAATTTTCCTTTATCAAACATCACTAGAGAAGATCTTTATGTATGAGAAGTCATGACATTACTACCACATGTGAGTGAACTGGTAACGATGATGTTCTAGGAGTTACCTTAGCCACCAAGGCCAAGGTGCACTAAAGCTTCCCGATCAATTTCATATGGTAATTTTATATCACTTTGTAAAATCATATCAGTATATCTTTGTTTGTTTTTTCACTATGCACTGACATGCTGGAGAACAGCCCTGTCTGAAGCTTGTACTGCACTGAAAAATAGATATACATGTACTTATCACAAATTTAAGCAGGCAAATGCTCAATGCCATACCATTCCACATAACTATATAGATCCTTAGACTGATCAGAATATTAAAGTAGTACAATATATGTAGATTGAACATGATTTAAAGCGATGTTTAGTATGGTCTATTGCTTGTGATGGGAAATGTGATGGGACTGTGATGGGATTTTAACATTTTGCATAATTAGAAACTACTTATGAAATATAAGAAAGTATATGCTTCTAGGAGGAATTCAAAGTCTGTTTGATGACAATCGGTTCTGGCATGGCAGAGATATATAAAAACAAAGTGAAACAAGTGATAAAAGGAAGGCCCCGCCTTTTATTAGGACCTCTTTGTTTTTGGAAATCTCAAGAATGTTGAAGCAAATTTCCATCAAACAAACTTTGAATTCCTCTTTATGGAATTGTATGCTCTTTCACAAGTATACTTATCTCATAAGAGATTTCTCATTATATCACAGTAACAAAACATTACAATTGTCTGAACTGAAGCCCCGTCTCAACAAAAACTCGAGCCTATACAGGTACCACTCTTATCTAATACTTAAAAAATTAAAGATAGGATTTAGGAAACACACAACTTCCATAGCTTTCCATTCTGTGATCCACATCGCTCTAGCAACTACTTCCCATGAGAGTCTACCTAGAGTATAAATGTTAAGAGTCTAACGTTTTAGGTAGAGGAGTCAGGACATGGCATATGGGAAGTAGTTGCTCATTCAGCGTACGTGTATTTACCTTATTGCGCAACACGGAATCCCCATCCTGATCCCGTCGCCTCCAACATACATGTACCATTCAACATTTCAACTAAATTAAGTCTAAAGACTAGTAAAGTGTATAAACTTAACTCTTGCACGCAACATAACACACAACACTCTACATGGGCACTGATCTGCTTAGTTTAAGCAACAAATACAAATTGGTTGTGGCAAAGATCTTAGTTCTCGGGCCCACACCTGCACACAGTGGCACAGTGATCATTAGATTGCAAACTCATTCTTCGATATTCGTAGTCCCACAGTATACTGATATACGTAGACTCTAACGTTAGTTTGCAGCATCACAGCACGCCCAGCCAGCCAACAGACTCATTACCGACGACGAAAGAATTTGAGGGTCTGCAACTGTCGACAACGAAGGATAACTTGCAACCTACCATTGTTACTGAGTTGTCAAAGTCTGCTAGCTGGTGTATCAAACCGGGCCCGGAGTTCCGTGACGTTCGTAACAGAGCACGGCAAGAAAAATTACTGCTATATATAGTATTGCGCTCTCCTTCATCACGCTCATTGCAACATTGCCACACACACACAAAAAAAGATGCGTGTATTGTTTTGGTATGTGTGGTGTTTATGTGCAATACAATACTGTGGTAGACTAGAAGATCCTGCGCCGATAGAGGGCGCATTTTACGAATTGAACGCTAGACAACTCGACCTCAAAACAATCCGACCCTGCCAAACCGACAGCTCTAATAAAGAAATTGGGTGTCTGCAATCTTGGCCAACTCGGCCTATTGTAACTTGTAATAAAATTATTAGTAAGGAGATAAAGTATTTCCCTATTGTACTAAGTTGCATTATAGTACCTAAAGTGATTTCAAAGCTAAAGTACTAAGGTAACTTCAAAGCTAAATCACTAAAGTAACTTCAAAGCAGTTCCTTTGCCATCAGAATCAAAACAATAGAGCTCCCACGACAGCCGATCGATAATTATGGTTCAAGGTATATAAATTTAAGGTAACCTCAAAACTAAATCACTGAAGTAACTTCAAAGCAGTTCCCTTGCCCTCAGAATCAAAACAAAAGAGCTCCCAAGAGCCGATCGATATGGTCAAGGTATATAAATTTATTCAAGCATATAGTTGTATGGTCTCTATAAAACCACGCCGCTCTAAAGATCGAAAGTAAATCTTGTGTTGCAAGGAAGGTATAAAGTGTGTGAACAATGATAGGTAGGCATCGAGCATCATGGTTGTTGTGTGGATGAGAGTGGCTCTACACCTCAGTCAGTTAGAGGTTGGACACGCTTTCTTCAAGGGGACTGGCTGAAGGGACTCTGTAATCATATCAACCTGCAATGAACTTTCCATGTCTGTCTTTTTTGTTATTTTGCTTGTTAGTTTTTTTTTCAACTTTTGTAAATTATTGAGTCATATTTTGAAACATTGTAAGGAAAGGGACCAACCCCACGTACATATGAATATAAAGTGCATGGGCCTAATCATTGTACATGTGTTTGTGAATGTGAGTTTTATGAGCGGGGTTGACGTCCGATTCTCATGGCGACAAGGGAGGAGTCCGCCCAACCATCCGGGGTTGCACCTCTTTTATTAACTCGGAAAAAGTGTTCCGCATAAAATATGTCTTCATGCCAGCCACGCTTTTAAGAAAAAAAAAAAAAAAAAATCAATTTTCAGGTTGGAAGAGGATCGCCTGCACCCCTTTTGTTTGAGAATTATAAAGACAGGACTTCTTAGACCAGACTTGCATTTTCTTAAATGAACCACTACCTTGGGAATTACGTATAATACCGTTCATTTAGCCTCAGTGCCATGGCCTAAACATCAGGGATGATAGTGACCTTTTTATCTGTGGAAACCAATCAGATTATGACCGTTAGTTGCAGTGTTATTTTTAGAGCTTTATCAAACTCCTTTGGAAGTGACTCTTCCAGTTACGTTCAGACGGTGATTCTATATAATACTGCTCAACCTCAGTGCCATGGCCTAAAAGAAATCGGGAATTATATATAGTGACCATCAATGTCTTCACAGATGGAAACAAATCGGACAATGACCTTTAGCTGAAGGGCAATTCAGTTTCAATGTACTCTCTAAAAAAAATCGAGTGAAAATTTTCACTCTAAAAAGAGTGAATACAAAAAAGAGTGAATTTTCGAGTGAAATTGGAGTGAATTTTGAGTGAAAATGCTCATTTTCACTCATTTTGGAGTGACGTCAGGGATCACTCCAAAATCTTCGAGTGATCCCTGACGTCACTCAAAAATGAGTGAAAATGGGCATTTTCACTCAAAATTCACTCCAATTTCACTCGAAAATTCACTCTTTTTTGTATTCACTCTTTTTAGAGTGAAAATTTTCACTCGATTTCTTTTTAGAGAGTATGAGCTTTAAACATCCCGTAACTCGTTTTCTGTGATTCACAAGTTACGTTTAGACGGTGATCCTTAAAGTGAGTATTCAAAGAAACTTACCATTTGGCACAAATTATATGCTGTGTTTAAGCTAGAACATTGGAAAGGACAAAATGTACTTTTGCTCATTCCACAACGGGGAATGCAACAAGAGCGAGGAGAAAATTAATTAAATGTCTGCGGTAATGCAAGCACTTTGGATAAATTCAGCCAAGGTTTTACAGACGTCATCAAGTGGACCAATCTAACAGCAACAGATGACGTGTCACAGCTAAAACAAAAAATCATAAACTTGTGCATTTATTGCTACAGAAGAAAGCGCGTTCGACGATTTTCGATAGGTTGACGAAATAGTAAGGAGAATGGTATTCTCTCTTATATGTTGCACAAATCTTTTCCGTTAGGTCGGGAATTGTAATGATATGGGGCTTGTTTAAACTCTATTTGAAATTTCATGAAGTATATAATGTGAACGTTTAATATCTTTGAACCTCGAGGATATACAGGTAATACAGCTAATTTTGAGGATAAGCTCGTATAATAAGTGTTAAGCACCCTGTATAGACGCACTCGTTGATAGCTCACTTTTATACTATAGCTATCCACGAGATATCTCACTTCAGTGTTAGCGCTCTACCCTTGCGCTCTATCAATGAGCCACGGCGGGGGAGGGGGGTGTCCCAACTCTTTGACAGAACATGTGTTAGCAACTTTCAGATAAGCGTTATCTACGGAATGCAGTGAGCCTATACCCTCTAGGATAAGCTTCCTCGTGTGAACGCGCGTCGTATTATATATCATAGTTAGGGGCCAGAGCTTATATCCTCGAAGATACTTTAGCTTCTAATAGTATCCTCGAGGTTAGGGATCGCCGCCTGAAAGTAACTTGTGAAACACTTGTCCACGCACATAGCAAGAGAGACAAGAGTCAAGGTAGCTCTGGACCAGTCATGTAATACCGTACATGGCAACAAGTTGGGCTCTTGTACGCCTATTTCTGCTTCCATACGTTTTAGTGTGGCTGCCTCAACTTATAGAAGAGTTGCAAATATTTCAAAGTCGCATTGAAAACTATTATTCGCACTCAGTCTACAGAGGCATGATAGCGGTCATCGGCAATAAAAAAAAAAAATGAATACGGCTGTGAATAGAGTGGTGGCTGCACGATAAAGAGGATAACGAGAAATGTAATGAGCAAATAGAAGAAAAAAAAACTAAATTCTGTAATTCTTTGTTGATTTTGTGATATGTAATATGAAACATACAGAAAATTTGAGAAGCTTTTATTTTTACTTTTCCTTGTTGTTGTTCCTTTTTTTTTTTCAAGTGGACCCTACTGACTCGCCAACCAGGGTCGCCAGCGGGCGATTCGAATCCTCCCTTTGTAGTTACGGGCCTAGATTGTGGATCAGGGTATAGATGGGTGTGGCAAGAGATGAAATAAAAAAAAAAAAATTAAAAAAAGGGGGGGGGGGGGGACTTGGTTCTTGGAAACCCTTCCTCCCGCCTGCGTCGAGTTTGATGGGCCACTGACTCTCTCACTCGGAGTTAAGACTCTCACTAGCGCCGACTGAGTGGGGGTTCAACCTGTCAATGTTTTTAGACTGGACTTTTGGACCCTGAACAAAAACAAACAAACAAACAGCATCTTGCTGTTGTGCATTCGGAGATTGGTGTTCACTTTTCTTTTTCTTTCTGTGTTTTTTTTTTTTTTTCTGTTCAAGCAGACCCTGCTCACCAGTGGGTATCCTGAGGAACTCCTTCAACACCTCTCCCCCTTAACAGGCCTGGATCGTAGGTCCGGGTATAAGGTGAAAGGCCAAGAGATGCAATTCAAAGCCGCTGATGCATTGCGAGTCGACTGAGTACGACTCAGGAACACTGCACACTGCAGAGAGAAAAAAAAAATAAATTACTTGAAAAATTAAATGAAAACTTGAACAATCATCTGACGTAAACCACGAGTGTGTAAAAATGTGTTTCCACCACTAAAATCCGGGAACAAAGCAAATTGTGTCGAGTTGTCCGATCCGATCGCCAGTTTAATACACAACCCTGGATAGCTGGACGGGTCGAATTATCTATGATTTAGGTCGCATTGTTTAGGGTCGGAATCTTGAAGGGTCAAGTTGAGTTGTCTCGCTTCAAAACGTATGCTTACCATTACCAGTGCAGTGCGAGTGCAGTGCATGCTTGCATGCAGTGAATTCTGCAGTCAGGGAGGTGTACGTATCTTCACCTCCGCTCCCTGATGCAGTCAGTAGGCTGTGATGCAGTGATGAGGAACAAGCTGTGTAGACCCAGCGTGGAAAGATGACCACTTCTGGTAACAAGTGAGAAGTCAGGGGTAGGTTATTTCGTGTTATGCTATTTGTATCCCATTCATTAGAGTTGCTAGGGGAAGGCGTCACATTGCTTGCATTTGTAATATGAGACTTGAAGAGATAAACATCCGTCGTAAAGTAAGCAGTGCATGCTGGTGAACGGCGTAGCGGCAGGTTTGCTCGGAGTCTTCCCCGAGTGGCGGCGGACGGCCTCCCGTTGCGATGCGCGATGGTGCGCTACACGCTTTGCCGTCCGTCCCGCCGTGCGTGGGGAGATTTTTTACTTCGCTGACGCTGTATAAACTTCTTATCTCACTATACTCTATAGTATACTAGTTAAGTAAGTGTAACGTTAGTCTGTATCTGTTGATTTAGTCAGTAAAATGTCCAAGAAGACACATCCACACTAACTTGTCGAGGAGCACTTTGTCTACGTGTGGACAGGAGAGGGCGACCAAAAAATACTATTGTCAATTGCTTCAAATTTTGCTTAAATAAAGGGACTGTACAGTAGAGTGTTCTACCATGGAGCTACCAAAAAGATGGAGTAACAACGCCACGGTTGGGGTCCTTTTGAAGTGATGCTCGAAGCCGACTCGTAAAAAGTAATCCTCGCTAAGCCCCCGTGAGCGAGAGCGATGACAGATGAGACAGTGAGTACGCACAATGACGTCATCCGCAGCGCGTTCGCAAACTGGTTCTTACCATGGAGCTACCTAGCTCCATGGTTCCACCATGGAACGTCAATGCATGGGACTACACAAACTGCAACTGCCCCGTCGACTTCGAGCATATTCGATTTAACGTGATTCTGAATTAAATATAGCTACAAATAGTGAATCTGCAGTGTAACAAATTGTTTAACATGTCATACCGTCGTTTAGTATGTAAATCACGATATGATACGACCGGCATGTAAACAAACACTGCACTCTCGACACGATCAATAATGGCCGTCACGCTGTCCCGAACAAACACAAAGACAAATAACAGCTGGCTTCACAACGGTATAGATAAAATGTACGCAATTGTACGCAGTCAACACTTACGTAAGATTGTAGTTTCAAATGTCAGCTTTACGGACAGATATTGAAATATGTGGAGAAATGTGAGGGATTTTTATTAAGAATTTTATTCTTAGGGTATGTACTAACCACAGTCACAAAGCATGACGACAATACACTGTACAGTACCTTCGCTGTTCATGGGCCAATTCAGTTCGTTCAAAGTGCACTGCACTCGATATCTCCTCTGTTTTGCCTGTGGATATTATGCGCATGCGCGTGGTCTTCAGCAAAGTTTTGCGCAGCCATATGTTGTTGCAAGTCGAGTTTTCGACACGATACAGCACTATATTGTATGTGCAATGTTGGTGAGTATGACGTCATTTTTGCGGCTCGGAGCATCGTTTGCCAAAGTATCCCCTGCGGGACGAGTTAAAGCCCAAATAAAGTTCTGGTATGCCTGCAAAAGTTGTCAAATTTTGCTCCAAAATGTGAACGTATGCCTAGGAAATGTGCGGAATAACGCTGTAATAACAAGATATTCGATGGGTAAGGACGAAAATGGGAAATATTAACCAAAAACGTTCAGTCTCGGAACTTACCTGAACGGGGTCAGGCTAGACTCGGACTCGGGGATAACTCGGCCTCGCTTTGCTTGACGGCGGGATGAATTGTACTGGTTTTCCCTCGGATTGTACAGTACTATGCATACGGGAGCGGCCTGTATAAACTACATTGTAGCGTTCTGGCTACTCGCAGTAATGGTCCGAGTTGTTACAACACGCACATCAAAAACCTCTTTGGCGCGCATGCAAAATTAGTGTGCGCCTCTCAAGCACCTCTAAAAACAATCAAAGACAATTGATAAACAACAACAAAAACTTCAAAGACCGCGCGTCTCAGCAACTGAGGTGATGTGCGTATACTAGTAGGCTTGAGGACCACGCGCTGTCCATTTGTTTTGTACAGGATTAGCATGCACTTTCCTGTCTGCTCAGTATAGGCCTCGTTTGGTACCCGTAGTATTATAGAGTACTGATGAACATGGCGATCACGAACTGTGTGTAAATTGTCTGAAATAGGGTCGAGTTTTCCCTGAGACCGAGTTAGTCTGGAGCCTTCTGGAATAAAAGTCGGTCTACCGACTTTTATTATTTTTCTCAAAATACTCCAAAACGACTCATCATTCCGGCAAACCGCGTCAGCCAGGTAAGTTTCTTTGTAGACTCTTTCGATATATTGCAAGCAAATATGAAATGGTGCCAGACGGGTTCTCAAGCCCTTACCAGAACTTAGTTTTCACTTTAAGCCGTCCCAGCGAGTGCGGTGCTTTGAAGTCTGTCAGAACTGACCGCTCGTAGTTGGGTTACGTAATATTGGTGGCCTTCGTTGTTACTCCATCTTTTTGGTAGCTCCATGGTTCTACTGACTAAGGTGGGAATTAATGTTTTGAACATTTCTAAGTGAGATAATGAAAAGCCTCTTATGAAATATGAAAGAGCATGTAATTTTAAGAAGGATTCAACATTTATTTGATGAAAATTGGTTTCAAATGGCCGAGATATCCCAAAAAGTGCTAATAATAAAAGGCGACATGCCACAACTTTATTAAGAATTAATTAGGATCTCTTTGTTTCACCTTGTTTTTGGATATCTCGGCCATTTCGAAACCGATTTTCATCAAATAAACTTTTGATACCCCTTAGAACTGCATGCTCTTTGACATCTCATTTAGAGTGGTTTCTGAATATCTTGCAAAACATTAAAAGCTAAATCCTCACCTCAACCAGAACTGTATACACCCTTTAAACGACGATAGAGGTCTAATGACGAACACTGCTCACTGGACTGATGCATTAGCAAGTTGGTTCCACACGCACTTATTAGACTGTCAACTAGAAAGAATGAGAAAAGACTCTTGAAAATCATGAGGGAAAACATTTTAGAAGTGCATTTCTGTGATTACCAGGGCCTTCGCGCCTTTGACTATACACAGTGACTACCCTAGAACTGTGAGTGTGACCAGCCCGAGCAAATTGGGCCGAATGAAGTGAGCACGCGCCCGGGGCGAGGGTGCACCTGAGGCGAGGGTTATTTAAACCCTCTACATATTAAGTGCAGCAACTCTTGGTCCAAAGTCGGTCCCCAACTCTCTGCATAGCTAGAGACCATGTAAACATGGAAGGTAAATGATAGTGAAATGCGAGCCGAAGGTGCAGTGTGCATGCCGTCACCCAAAGACAGTCTGGAACAGCTAATGTGTAGATGTGATCATATTGGTAGATGTAAACATCTCTGTGGCTGCAAAGATTAAAGTTGCTATGTGTACATGACATATCTGTAAAATTTGTTGAATATCCATGTACATGTTTCATGTTTCTTCTGTCATTTAACAGCGACTGTTCAACTTGACCAAGTAAGACTCCGAGGATCACCAAGATGGCATCATCGGAAGAGGGTGAAGTGGGAAATCTAGTGGTCATAGTGATCGATGTTAACCCAGTATGGTGGGGAAAACAGATTCATGCTGAACAGCAGGTGTGTATGTCCATTTCTAATGTATTTTGTCGTACTGATTCTCTTGTCGTTATACATGAATTCAACACAATTTTCTCCTTGGAGAGGAATTTCACTAAGTACTCTACCAGTTGTTCTCTCAGGAACTTTTCTTCTGTCCAGTTGAAGCTCCTGCATAGTTCTGACATTCTTTAGAAAATGCTGTCAGGACTTCATTTCTGTTTCAAAATCAAAATGCGATCTTGAATCATAATAGCTTGATAACGCCGACAAGCAATATTAAATCTTCTGATTTTGATATTTTCCAAATTGTCAGACTTCAGATAGACAATACAAGTGACAGGGCTTGTTAGAAATTGAAAGAATTTTTTTTTTTTTTTTGCATTTTAAAGTATTCTGAGACTTTGGAATTCTTATCGATTGAACTGAATGTACACTGTATGAAATTTGAATTTCATACTTTCAGTCATATCTTACACTTTTTCCTTCACGAGTGTGTGTGGGCTTTATCAGGGCAAGATGTTGACCGGTTACATATGGGAGAGAACCATGGTGAAGTAATTGTAACATATTTATGCAGATACTCCTAGCTCCTTTGACCAGAAAAAGACTTAATCAAATGTACATGTACTTCAAAATATACTTCAATGTACCGGGGGTACTTCAAAACTTACTTTTCCTACTGCGCCTTGAGCACATTAGCCATGTGGAATTGGCGCATTAAAAGTACCCTGTATTATTATTATTATTATTATTATTATTATTATTATTATTATTATTATTATTATTATTATTATTATCATTATAATCATATGAATTTTGTACATTGCCTTGAAAATCATCATACATAGTCTGCAGGAAGTTATGTAGTTTGCCTGAAAGTTTTTTAAATGTCTCTCCCATAGTATTAATGCCTTTTCAAAACCACACTTCTCCTTTAATGTACATACAGTGTATTATCAAAAGTTGATTATTTCCTTAAAGGCATAATCTACCATTTGCAGATGAAACAAAATCCCAGCATTTTTTTGCCATTAGGGTACTAAAATAGTTCAAAAATGTGAGTTAGAGATAGAAACAAGGACTGTAAAAATGTGAATTCGTGCAATGGATGTTAAGTTTTTTTTTTTTTAAGTCACAATACGTAAACAATAGTTATGTATGATAAAAATGTTTCCAGACTAAACCGTCTACAGTTATGGTTTATTGAGAAAAGTACTGGGGCCGTATTCTGAGAGCTAATTAAGTGTCTGATTAGCACTTAATTACCGAATTGGTATTCTGAGAGCATGATTAAGTAGGGGATATATTAAATACCATAGCAACAAGCGTTTTGGCGGGAAGGACCTACGCGTTTGCGCGTATCAATGCGCGTGCACCTCTGATAGGACTTAATCACAGAGTTAATTACGAATCGGTATTCTGAGGGTGTAATTAAGTATGAAAGTTAATGGAAAACTTAATGATACCAAAGAGTGCCATTAACTACTCCGATACCACGCATTACATCGTGTTTTCTCTGCCACAACGATGCATACCGTCTTCGGTAACCGAGGAGCGGTTGAATCTTGTTATCATAGTATCCGTAGAATTCAGAGAAAAAAAGAAATATAGCCGATCTTTGAGGAATTTTGTCATTTTATGTGAGCAAAGAGGTTGAGATCTTCGCGTGCGTAGGTGAGGGGTTGTAATCAAATACCGGAGTGTGCGCACGGAGCTCTTGGGTTGTAATTACAGGGGGCGTGGAGGAGCGCGCATTGAGGGCATATTTGCGTGTGTAATCATCATTTTGGCTTCTAACAACGCGTCTGATTGGATGGAATAACAATTAGATGGGAGGGACCTAAGATAATTACAGGGGACTTAATCATACCTTAATTACGTCCTCAGAATACCGATTTTGCCCATGATTAAGGGCCTATTAACTTCACGACTTAATCACAAAGTTAATTACAGACTTAATTACGACCTCAGAATACCACCCCTGATATCTCCATTATATTTTAGGCTTTATTGCAACAACAACAACAACAATAAATTATATGGTAGGATGTTTTGTGTTACAACAGACCTACAAATATGCATCAAATGTGATATCTTGAATATTAAAAAAAAATACTGCTCCCAAAGGTAAACCAAACCTTTAATGTTGTTGCTCTCAAGATACTTTTTTTTTCTTCCTTTCACTTTTGTTTTGGAAGAGGGCATTGTAGGCTTGTCCACATTTAAGTATTTCTTGCTAAAGGTGCAACCAGCTATTAAGATTTAGTTGTATGTAGTCATAGAAAGACCAGCTTTTCCCGATGATTTGCCACTCATAGAAGCTGACTCTGAGCAAGTGTATGGATGCCATCCTGGTCTTCATTAACTCCCACATGATGATGGACAGAAGGAACAAGGTTGCAGTCATTGCCAGTCACACCAATGAAAGGTAATTCAATATAGAGATGGTATACATACACACATACATACGTACATCATCCACACATACACATACACACACACACACACGCATACATGCATACATGCACACGCATACATCCAGACATACACTTATACTACCTGTGTATACATCAGGGCTCGGCACTAACATTTTTGTCTGGTCACCCATTCGGGCCACTAAAAGATAAATCTGGTGGCCTGACACCAATTTTGAGTGGCCCCAGGCTGGCCACCAGGCCACAACAATATTGAGCCTTTCATTCATTCATGCATAAATTATGCATGCAATGATGTTCTTGCAAACAAAAAATATCTACATTTCAATCCATTTATCTTCCTATATGGGATGGTGAGCCTTTGTGTGAATTCTTAAAATATTTGTGGTTGCTTATTTAGGAGTGATGTGCTCTTCAGAGAAAGAATCTGCATTTCTTGGAAAAAGACTACATTCACTGAAAAGTATACACTGAAACATAATGGACAAAAATCAGTATGGGAGTCAAAGATGAGTGCATAACTTTCTCTGTGCTGTACCACTGGCCATGACTTTGAAAACAAAGTGGGTCCTGTTGCATCAAACTGGTACATTTTAACTTTACAACCAATGGTAACTCTAATTAGTGGTCACTATTAGTGATATCTTGGCTTTGATTGGCTGTGGACTTATGTTGCTATGGTATTTACCTTTGATTGCATCATTGCCATTACTTGTAAAGTTACCATCATTTTATGCATGTGTATATGTATGTGTGTGTGTGTGTGTGTGGGGGGGGGGGTTTCTCTTCATCATGATATCATTTGCAGGGGCGGATCTAGGAATTCCGTAAAGGGGAGGCACCTTTGCAAAATTAAAGGGGGCGCACCCCCCCCCCCATTTTTTCTTTTTATTTCTTTTGTTTTAACCAAACATAAAGAGGGGGCGGGCACCCAGTGCACCCCCTCGGGATCCGCCACTAATTTGTCACTTTTGTGGCTTGCCAACAGTCGCTTCCTGTACCCCAGGAAGAGCAAGGGCGGGGAGGAGGCTGAGGAGCAGAAGGACGGGGAGGAGCCTCCGAAAGCAGATGGGAGATACGAGGTGTTCGCTGCCATCAATGACTTAGTGTCGGAAGAACTCAAGGCCCTCGTTCGCGACAGTGAGTTAGCACCATGCTAGAATAAGTCATCATTTACTGACGTCTGAAGAAAAAAGATACAGGGAGTTAATAGATGTTTGTGCATGTTTGAGAATCTAAGAAAAACATTTTAATATCTGTCATTCTGTTGAGGCTTTATGGGAATATACTTTCATTTCTTATTATTACGCATACTGTCATCAAAACATGTTTCAGCAGCCTGTGTTCTCGACGGAATATTGCCGTACTCTTCTAGTGACTTTTCCATTACTTCAAATCAGTTTAGTAACACGAACAGAAAGAGGTGCAATGGTTTACTTAGTTATCAGTTTTAGATTCTTGGAAATAATTGATTAATACTTCCATAGAATTGTTTGAGGTTTATTGATATATTATAAGATAAGCAAAATGACACGGCCCCTAAAGTTTTGTGGACTTGTTATTTTTGTCTTCATTGACCAGTTGTCTGACAATTTTTTTTTTTCTTAGAAACTTACTGTAAAACGAGAAATTTTCGCGTGCCTTTTAATTTCGCGAATTTTGCGAGCGCCAAAATTTGCGAAATTAAAATGCACGCGAAAGTTTTTGTCTACACTACATGCATTGAACGCCAGTGGCAATTCGCGAAAATTTCATGCCGCGAAAAAGGCTGTCAGCTCCAATTCGCGAAAATTTCATGCCGCGAAAAAGGCTGTCAGCTCCAATTCGCGAAAATTTCATGCCGCGAATATATCATGTTTTACAGTAGTTTGTTGTAAGATTTTCAACTTTTATGTTTATTCATGTGGAAGCCCACTTTTAGATCTTATCGCGTAAGTAGTGGTGGCCTGGTGGGGCTATTCTCTAAAAATGAAGAATAGAAAGGAGTTTTTCTTTAATTGATGTATGTATGTGTTTGATACATTCATTTTTCATATGCATATCCTTCTCTGTGTTCTTTATTTCTGAAACAGATCCAACAGTGTCTCACACAGACACCCTGCTAGCTGGCTCTTTGGCTATGGCACTCTGTTGTATCCTTTTGCATTCTAGGTGGACATTTGATAAATTTTCAGCTGTGAAGTATACAAGGTCCAAGCATAATTTTAGCTGCATATATATAAGTTTTCATTCATAGGCAAACTACTGTTATAGAAAAAATATGGCACTCTTACAGACATATTGCTGTGTTGAACCTTACCAGTGCTAGTTGATATTATTTGTTTTGCATTGTTTGCAACATTGCGACAGAGGTTTGAAGTGTGAAATACATTACAAAAGCAAAGGTTGCCAATATCAGGAAATATCGTATATTCATCACTCTGAGAATAGTATCCAACATTTCCTTAAATCATACGCATACCAGATATTCATCGCGTAGAAAAAGAGTGCCCTGGTAAGTCTAATACTGTATGTCATTTGCTCTTTATGCACACAAGGATATGATTCCTTGATGTCTATTTTATCAATTTTCTCTCACTGATGAAGCAAACCTGCTTGCTCAAATGAATGACATGATTTTGAATCGTCTGCCAGAGTCACGCTACTCTACTCTTAATTCCTCAAATGGCAGATCTGTTTTTAAACTGTAAAACAAGACATTTTGGGGGCACAAAATTTTCGCCAATTGGAGTTGACAGCCTTTTTTGCAACATGAAATTTTCGTGAATTACCACTGGCTTTCATCTCGTGTAGACAGAAATTTTGCATGCATTTTGATTTTGATAATCTTGACTCATAAAATTTGCAGAATAAAAATGCATGTGAACATTTCTGGTTTTACAGTACACCTATTGCTGTGGTTTATTGAAGGAGCTCAACAACAAAAAAGAAAAAAAAAAGAAAAAAAGGGGAAGGATCAAGAGATACAATGCTAATGCAATAATGTGGATGGGACAAAGAATGATGCCAGTAGACGTGCTTCCATAGCTAACAGGAAGAAAAAGATAAGATAAATTCAAAGTGCACCTGAATGTCTGGAAAGGTACTTTCTTGAGTAAATTGTCAATACCACTTACGGAATACATGTATCTCCCAATCCAGGTGTACTTATCAATCAGTCACAAGCTTTTGATTATTTCTATTCAAATACACCCACACTTTTTAGCTCACCTGAGCCAAAGGCTCAAGTGAGCTATTGCGATCGCCCTTCGTCCGGCGTCCGGCGTGCGTCGTCCGTCGTGCGTCGTGCGTAAACTTTTTACATTTTCATCTTCTTCTTGAAAACCCCAAGACCGATTTCCGTCAAACTTGGCAGGTAGCATCCCTAGGGAGTTAGGAACTCAATTTGTTAAAATGGGCACCATGCCCCACCCAGGGGGCCCCCAGGGGGGCCCAAACCCCCCAAAATTAAGGAATCTGTAAAAATCTTCTTCTCTAGAACCAGAAGTTACAGAGCTAAGTTAATACTATGAGTTAGTACATTGATGACTGTAGTTTCAAGTTTGTTCATGGCAGAATCAGGGGTGCCCCCCCTTGCGACCCAGGGGAGGGGGGTGGGGAGCGGTCCTAATGGGGCCTAAATTGTACATTTTCATCTTCTTCTTGAGAACCCCATGACCCATTTTCACCAAACTTGGCAGGTAGCATCCCTAGGGGGTTAGAATCTCAATTTGTTAAAATGGGCACCATGCCTCACCCAGGGGGCCCCCAGGGGGCCCCAAACCCCCCCCCCCCCCCCCCCGAAATGAAGAAATCTTTAAAAATATTATCTAGAATCAGAAGTTATAGAGCTAAGATAATACTATGAGTGAGTACATTAATGACTGTAGTTTCAAGTTTGTTCATAGCAGATCCAGGGGTGCCCCTCTTGGGGGCGGGGTGTTGGGAAGGTCCAAATGGGGGCCTGAATTGTACATTTTCATCTTCTTCCTGAAAACCTCATGATGGATTTTCGTCAAACTTGGCAGGTAGCATCCCTAGGGGGTCAGGATCTCAATTTATCAAAATGAACACCATGCCCTACCCAGAGGGCCCCAGGGGGCCCCAATCCCCCCAAATTATGGAATCTTAAAAAATTGGGCCCTTTTTTTTTTATTGTACATTTTCATCTTCTACTTGAGAATGCCTGGTCAAATTTTAGTAGAGCTGTGAATAATTTAGATTAGTGACTGCGTGAAAGGTGAACTTGCGATACTCAGGTGAGCGCTAGACCCGCGGGTCTCTTGTATATGTTTGAAACTCAGACTGATGAGATTAAAAAATGACAGATGTGTGGTATTACAATTTATCTATTTCTTTTTGTCCCAATCCCCATGGGACAAATTTTATTAATTTTTTTGTTGTTTTATTACAACGTATATATCAGATAATCTAATAAAACCCGAGGAAAAAAAATACAACCGTTTAAGTTTCATCTGTATTAAGTGTGCATACCTTGCTTTACTTATATATTTTGTTGTTGTGATGTCCCGCAAATTTTGTCTCGTAATTACCAGTCTTATGAAAGTTATGAATGTTCACCGAGTGTCATTGTAAATGAAAATGTATTTGTCTCAGGTTGACAATTGTGTTATCTCTGTGCATGTGAATAGAACAAATTTTAATTGATTACACTTTTTAATTGTAATTCAAGCTCAAATCATTGTCAAGAGGTTTGCTTACATTGTTCAAGTACACCCCAAATTCTTGGATACTGACACGTACTAAATTCTACGGAGATCAGCCCATCAATATAAAGAGAGATTTTCCTCATGTGCAAATGACATATGTCATTAGATGTTTTAAATTCATTTTTCAGTTGGTGAAAAGATGGAATCAAGAATACTGGTAAGCTTACTATCATCCTAATTGTACTTTTTGTAAATACATGTATAACACAATAGGAAAAGTTTCCCCTGTACGTTTATTTTATGACTGTCAGAATACTGAATGTTTTGCCCCACCCCCCCCCCCCCCTTCGCTCTTTGTCTGTAAAGTTACGTGGTTATGCTAAGTAAGCTGCAATATTTTTTGTTGCAATTATTGTGACATGTCAAAAACTTTCTGTACAATGGTATCATTATGTATCATATCATTATGCCTTACACTTTGGTGTGAGATCTCTTTTCTGGCTGGTTTTACTTCTGAAGGTGTACCGGTATGTTGGTGTGAAATGGGGGCCTACATCCAGTCAGAGTTCTTTACACAGAACCAACCAGGTTATGCTCAATGTTTGAAAATTGATTTGCTCACTTATTTGCCTGATTGCATGCTTTAACTAGACAAATTATTGTGGTCAATGTGGACTATTTTGTATCATGTAGCACAAAATTTCACTAATCTTTTATATGTGACCATGAAAACTGCATTTGTTTCACACCATGGAATTCTCTTGTATAATTTGCTTTATCTAGTTTAAACTGTACCCTTCATGTTTCCCACAAACAAATGTAAGTTACACGTATTTGTGAATGAAGTTCTCAGTTGATGTTGGACATTAGTACAACATGTAATCTGTCTCATTTATCTCTATAGGTAATCAAGGCAGCTGATGACAGTGCATCCCAGTACATGAACTTCATGAATGTTATATTCACAGCTCAGAAACAAGTAAGAAAAAAGAAAGAATGAGAGGACTTTGCAGGGGTACCAATGGTAAAATGTTTGTACTTTGCAATGGTTTGACCACAGTGCTTACTTATCCTTCCCCTGCCCCTTCCCCTGGAGTACAACATGTTGTGGTCTCAAGTTAATACAATTAATAGCTGATTTTCTATGCCCATGGATCGTAAGGCAACTTGGAAGACATCTTGGGCCTTTCAAGAGAAAGATTATTAAATGTAATTTCTTACTTTTAGACTTGAAGATGTGTGAAAATCTTATAGTGCCTATTTCTGCACCAGTCAAGTCTGTTAGATGCTAGTTGAATGAGTATGGAGGCTTGTCATTGAGGACTCTACCATTTGGTAAAATGTCAATGAAATTCATTTTAGATGATACCACTGCGTATCAAGTGTAGCTATGACCCAGGGATTGTATACTCCCCTGTAACCCATTGATTCTGTGCTCCCACTTTAGAGTGTCCTAATAGATGCCTGTATCCTGGACAAAGACTCCAGTCTCCTTCAGCAAGCCTGTGACATCACAGGTGGAAAGTATCTCAAGATACCTACTGTATCTGGACTTCTTCAATATCTCCTGGTAAGTAGTCTGATTATCATTCCCCGTTGTCTGTTCTTGTTCTTACTGGAGTGATTTATTCAGCATTTTTTATAGCATAGTTAAGTGCAATGGACACCTGCTGGTTATTTCCATTTCTCCCGATTCAACTTGTAGTTTAGCCAAGAAATGCTTCCTGTAAAGTAGACAGTGCAGCATATAGAGATATTCATGTTATTCACAGAAAAATAAGAGTTGATTCTTTCTCTGGTGGTAGATATCGAGATCTTCGCGAGGAGAGTCACAGATACAATCCTGTAAAACTTACCCTCCTTTAATATTATGCACACTGTACATTACAAACAGAAATAGAAAAGCCATTGCAAAATACATACTTTCGGATGTCATTTCAGTGGGTCTACTTGCCATCGCCCAGCCTGAGAGAGAGTCTGAACCTTCCCCCAGCTGTTCATGTCGACTACCGGGCGGCCTGCTTCTGCCACCGCACTCTCATCGACGTTGGCTATGTCTGCTCTGTGTGCCTGTCGAGTGAGTCATCAGTAAATGCTGCCCTCTGTCAATGAGTTCCCCTGCATATGTTTGTGTTGCAGACATAATGGGAACTTTAATTAGCTGTGCATAGAAATGAATCTCACCTTTGTGCTGCAGTGGATTCTCAGAACCACTCTAAATCTTTACTGAGGTTTCTTTGAGGCTTTCCAGTTAGAGAAACTAGTGCTGAAAATGATCTGTATTCTGCCATTTATGACCTTGTCACCTCAAAGCGCAGTGACATTACATCACATCAGTATCTGAGTTTGATATCATAAGTACTCATGACCATGCTTTCCAGTGATACCTATACTACATGTACGTCCATTTGTACTTCCCTGAAAATTATAAGAGAAACAGTAAAGAACCTAGCCACTAAATAGTTCATTTTATACACTCTCTCCACAGTTTTTGCCTGATATATATATATATATATATATATATATATACAGTGAAACCCCGTTATAACGAGTTCGGTTATAACGAGGAACCGCTTATAACGAGGTGATCGCGTCGGTCCCGTTTTCCTTTGCGTGTAAACCTATGGCAAAACGAATCGGTTATAACGAGTTCGGTGATAACGAGATTCCGGTTATAACGAGGACATTTTCGGCGCATCATGACAAAGAAAAACATAAGAAATTTGATCGGATATAACGAGGTACCATTTCTTGACTTGCCGCTTTTCAAACACGAGACAAATGAAACATTGAAAATCGAATTCACGCTATCCATGCCTTTTTCCTGTTTTGCAGAGAACGGTTCCTTCCATGTTTTCTTTTAAACCACGCAAAAAACCCCCCACATTAATACCATTCGATGTTCCTACTAAATTATTAAACATAATCACTCGATTTTCTTTTTCGCGAGATCACACTGGTGCGTAATGTTATAGGTCAGACCACAGCGCAACAAGGGAAAAAATACAACGCACTCAAAAACTTTTCATGTAGCGACACTCGTAGCAAATATGGAAATAGGAATGCGTGTGCAACTCAACATTATATCCTTTCCATTTGTAGTCCCGACTTCCAGTTCTTTTGCTGATTAGCAAATACGAGTGTATGATTATAGCCGAAATAATTAATGAAATCGCGATCTCGCCTGGTGACAGTGGCGTAAAAATAGTTGAATAATGCAATCCTGTCGCAATTTTTTTAAGAACGGATGTATACAATGCGAAGGGATTTTCGGCAGATGATAAAGAATGCATCTTTAATCCTTTCGATAATACGATAATACATTGTATTGGATTACAGCCGAAATGATTCATGAAATCATCGCATTCCCGCTGGGCACCAACAGCGTAAAATAACCTCGCAAGTTACGGTAAACGACGCACGAATGTTACTCTTAAAATCATCGCAATCTCGCCAGATGACAGTAGCGTAAAAATAGTTGAATAACGCATGTTTAGCTACTTAATCGGTGTTCAGAAGAAACAAACGTATTTAACAATTTGAATAGATCTGGGTTTGTTCATTATCACAATTTTAACAACGCATTTCACAATGAAGATTTTTCTTTCTTTCAAAATGGTCTACGAGTAACAGATTTGCGTAAAAAGGATCACATCCTTCTAAATTCAATCCTGTCGCTTATTTTTCAAGCACGGATGTACAAAACGCGAAATGATTTTCAGGAGAAAATGAACAACGCTTCTTTAATCCCTTCGGGTGCAACGAACATACATTATATAAGATTACAGCCGAAATGATTCATGAAATCATCGCATTCCCGCTGGGCACCAACAGCATAAAAATACCCCGCAAGTTACGCTAAACGACGCACGAATGTTACTCTGAAATCATCGCGATCTCGACGGTTGACAGTAGCGTAAAAATAGTTGAATAACGCATGTTAAGCTACTTGTCGGTGTTCAGAAAAAGAAACAAACGCATTTAACAATTTGAATAGATCTGGGTTTGTTCATTATCACAATCTTAACAACGCATTTCACAATGAAGATTTTCTTTCTTTCAGAATGGTCTATGAGGAACAAATCTGCGTAAAAAGGATCACAACCTTCTAAATTCAATCCTGTCGCTTATTTTTCAAGAACGGATGTACAAAACACGAAGAGATTTTCGGAAGAAAATAAACACTGCATTTTAATCCCTTCGGGCGTAACGATCATACATTGTATAAGAATACAGCCGAAATGATTCATGAAATTATCGCATTCCCGCTTGACACCAACAGCGTAAAATACCTCGCAAGTTACGGTAAACAACGCATTTTATACAATGTGATTTTAATATAATATAGGCCTATACTTCTCAAGAACATAACGTGCACAATTATGCAAAGAGATTTTCGGAAGAAAAATAAAGAATTAACCTATTTCAACCCCGACTTTTTCGCCTAATTCACAAATAATTTCCCTTTATTCTCTCGATAATAATGATCCATAATTGTGTAATAACAGCGCAAAGGATGTTCTTAACTTTCATTGTTGGGTATATTATGACCTCATGCTTATGTTTTTCTTTGTTTTTGATGCGTACGGTTATAACGAGGTACCGGTTATAACGAGGTAATATCGCCGGTCCCACGGACCTCGTTATAACGGGGTTTCACTAAATATATATATATATATATATATATATATATATATATATATATACACCCTTTTTTTTAATTCAAATTATTGAATGTATTGAGAAGAAAACCTCTCTTTGTGATTCTCACTTTTCTTAAATATTTTGTTCATAACTAATCTTTTTGTGATGTTTCAATTTTTGTCTTTACCAGTATTCTGCACCTACAGTCCCATATGCTCAACATGCCAGTAAGTATACATTCACAACATTGAGTATTAATATGGTCTATGACAGAAAAAAACAAACTCTACCCCTCCACTTTGGTATTGAAGCTAGTGCAGTATAGTGTTGCTACATAAAATTGTGATGTGCATAGGTGCACTGTGTGGTGTATTCACTGTAAGATAACATAATACACTCTCAGAAACTTTGCATTTCACTTTTACTGTAAGTGTCTTGAGACTGTGAAGATATCTGTGTTATGATGTAAATTGACTAGAATTGAAGACTTAGTTGTATGTTTCACACTATGACCAGCTGCTTTCTTGACCAGCAATAATCCAATATAACTTTCCATCATCTATATGATTAAGTTATTTACAAAGGTGTACTGCAGTTTTCATCTTTTCTTTGTTTTTGTTTTTTCCTGAAGCAGACATTCAGATGATTTGTAAGCCTTTTATTGTTAAATGAATGTTTTACTCTGCATATGAAACTTATCTCTCTTTTGCTGCAGTACTGCATTCAAGATCAAAGGTGCACCTACCAAGCTACTAAAGAAGAAGAAGCGATCTTCTGCTGTGGCCTCCATCACATGAGGAGTAGAAACCATGGCAACAGCCTATGATGGAACCCTGGGAAATCAAGCACACTCTAAGACCAGCTGTAGAACTGTATTGACTTGAGGCAGAGGTATCCCTTTCCATGATACAGAGGAAGGAGTGAAGTGCGCACAAGAAAGAAACACCAGCATTTTGCCAACATTAGAGATTATGAGGAGTGTTCTGTGATTGGCAAACTTGTATGTGGTGGAATTAGCATCAACCTATGAGGTTTATCTGTGGATTACCTGGTCGGGATTGAAAATTGTGAATGGATGCACACCAACACTGAATGAGGTATGCACATGATTCATGGAAGCTGTTAGCTTCAGCTCAAGCAGAGGAAGCCCTCGCCTGCACAGTGCATCGTGGGATAGTTAGTGACGCCATGGTTTGGTGTGGCTACAAACAAATACGGCTAGTCGGACAGGGACGGTAGCATGACTTTCACTTTATAGCACCTTGAAGATACCGTAGAGGTATCTTAGATGATGTGACTTAAGATAGTAAAACAGTTGTT